>JANHGL010005512.1:56137-97678 GCA_024611195.1 Ceyx melanurus | reverse complement strand
CCTCTTCTCCAGGCTAAAGAGCCCCAGCTCTCTCAGCCTCTCCTCAGCAGGGAGATGCTCCACTCCATCATCTTGGTAGCCTCATCAGGAGCCAAGGTGATAGGCCCCCTTTTTCTTAACTGAGGTCTGCACAGCATTGTCACGGCTCTGAATTTCCCCCAGGCTTTGATGCAATTCTGTAAGATGAGCCACCCTAGGAAATTTCTCTGCATTCCTGGAGAGAGGGGTCCAGCCTTACTGGGGACTCAGGGCAGCAGTGGGAAAGCCTTGGTGGTGATGCCTGCAAGCAGAGCAGGTGAGCTCATTCCTCCTGGAGGACACCACGGGCAGTTAGAAGTGGTAGTACCTCCAAATTAAAGCTCTTTGTCCATGGCTGGCTCTTGTTTCATTAATTAGAGCAGATAATTGTTTTAAGCCTGAACAGCTGCCTCTGCTGCAAAGGTACAGTCACATGCTACTGGAGTGGCACTTCGAACTGAAACCCTTCCAAAGGGCTTCTGCCACAAGAACTAGTGCTATTTTAATCCCAAATAAGAACACTGACCTGAGGGCTAAGAGGCTTTCAGTCACACCGTGGGCTGGGGCACACTGACTTTACTGAAAAGCCTCATTTCCCAGCTTAATACCCTAATGGGAAATAGGGCTTCTTTAATGGATCTTCCTCTTGCAACTGGAGAAAGAGGAAAGAAGTCTGATACTATCTGTTCGTCACTTTTCCTTTTAAGTATTCAATAGCCAGTGTTCATTCAACATAAAAGAACAGCATAGTCTAAATTGGAGGCAACAGATTGCTAGCCAGGAGTGGGTAAAATGTACCTGAGTTACTCTTATATATGGACCTTTGCCAAGGATGCGATTTCACATTCCCAGAACCATGACCTATTTGTGACCCAGAAACCTTCTACTTACTTCATCTGAGAAAATATTTCATTAATTTATTTTAAAAAAATAAAATACAATTCTCAGAATACAAAAGCCTGGTCACTTTTTTATTTTCATTTCATATTCATGGGACATAGGTGAAAGGTGCCCAGGAGTAAAGACTTTCAATAATGTGGAGTGAGAACAGCAAGTGAGCAGGAGGCAGGATTCTCCTGTACCACCCAGCTAAAGAATCCTTCCACTAGCAGTCATTGCAGACACTGCTCATGCACTGTCACTGTCTTTAGGGAAAGTGTTTCAGTTTAATTTTGTTCGAATATTTTGATTTCTATTTCATGGCTTAGCTAGATTTTAGAATGATTCTGAATTTTGTACTTTTTTGTGAAATTAACCTGTTAATTAAACCCTATCTTCTTCTGTTGTCTCTCCTTCACTGTTACCACATATGCACACAGGTGGATAGATGCATGCATATATATAAATATACATGTACAGTTTATGAGTATATATATATATAAAAAAATATATATGTATATGATAGAGATCTGCTGTGCTATCATCACTTTAATATCAGGTTGGTCTGTGTATAATAACAATTATTTGTCCAGTACTCCCAGATTATTCTGTTTGCTTATCTATTCCCAACTACATGTACAAGAGAACAGCTCATACTCTGCTTATTCAGAGCAGAGCTAGTCTGTCACCATGTGATTTATTCCCCTAGTCTAATATAGAGACTTATAACAGTATTAAGTACCGGCTGCTGAACCACATGTCTAACACAAAGTAACATTATAACAAAATAATTATTTTAAAAGGCAGTGTTGGTTCAATAAAGTGAGACTAGAGTATTTGCTAACATATCTGAAAATAAGAGTCAGATCTTTTTTTTCAGTTTGGAAGTGCCTCTGCAACATATTACCTGATTCACACGGTCCTTTATGCTTCATGCTGGTATTTCTCTTCATAGCATAAGCCTTGTTGAAATGACAGATGTTCTCGTAGGTTTTCTCGTCGGGTCCGCAGATGCTTTCCTGAGATTTGCACACACACTGGGGCTCAGGGACTTCCCCAAACCTTGCTTCATCAGCATCCAACCTGCACTCCAGGTTGTCCCCACATTGCCCGTAAAAATGATTGCCTTGGTCCAAGTCGCAGATCTGACCTTCCACGTTTCCACACTCAGGACAGCAGCCGCAGCGGTCCAGCACAGTCCCGGCTGGACAGTCTGTAGGCTCAGAGCAAAGTGCCAAATCACATTTTCCACAACTGTCTCCTTCCCTTAACAGCCTCCACCAACCTCGGTGATACAAGGCAGGGAAACTCTGAGTAACCTGCACCAGTACTACCAGCACTGCTGTAAACATCGGGTGCTTCATCTTGAGAATGTAATGAACCAGCAGAAAAGGTCCTTGGAGTAAAGCCAGGGGAAAAAAAAAAAAAGAAAAAAAAGAAAAGAGCGAGTTACTGAGAGAAAAAATTCCTAATCCTTTTTTTTTTTTCTTTTTTTTTTCTGTTTTAGGACATATATTCTACTGCAAACATGGGCTTTAAGAAAAAAATAGCATAAGATTCCTAATCTGGAACTGATAATAAAACTGCTTTACAAACCCACTGGCTTTTCTCTAATGCAGTTTAGAATGCGAGTATTGCCTGCACAGAAACCAAACTGCCCCTTCTGACAGCTGAGTTGAAGCTCTCTGAAAAGCTTTTTGCTCAGTGTCTCCTTCAGCCCAATTTGCAAAGCATTGCTCCACTGAAACAACATGATACCGCAGCTATTGGAGAAAGGGGAACAGGCTGAATTAGTATAAAATTAAGAAATTATGAGATTTTTTTTTCCTGCTCATCAGCTAAAAAAGCTGATCACAATAAGATAAACAAGAGTACAAAGTAGCACACAATACACCAGTCCCCTAGAGCTTAAGTCAGTTCTCTAGAGACTGGAGCAAGGTTTAACACCAAATTTCATCCATTTATGACCACAGCTAGAGTGTTCTGAATTAGCAGTTTACTTACAGGCTCATTACAGGCAAGGGACAATCCAAGAGAGATGGAATTTACTTTAAGCTCCTGGATTTGAGATGAGAGGTGCCTAAATCTGTTAAAGAATCCACTGTTCTCTCTACATTTAGCTGCTTTTCAGTGTTTATGAGTGTCTGTGGTTTGCAACCCAAAATAACGTGGTCCAGCGTTGGCTCTAAGAACAAAGTGCAAAAGATTTAGACCATGGACAAACATGAACAAGCTGCCAGAGCATCTTCAGACATCTCAGGAGGAGGTTTTGCTGAAGTATTAGATGCATTTCTTATTTTTTCATAGCATATTTCTGCCTTTGTTTCTTAAGATGTACTTACACTGTGAATTAGGAAGGAAGATTAAAGAGGTAACTCTCATTGCTTTTCCTGCTTTTCCTTCACAAGAGTTTCTGCCATTCAGGAAGATGGGTTTGCAGGGTCCTGTCTCACCACATGTTGTACTTTGTACGTCTCAGGATTTTGTTACATTCCCTATCATCCTACCTTGACCAGAAAACTCCTCTCCCTTGCAGTGCTGAGGAGATTTCTTGTCCATAGACCACTGTTCAAACCCTGTGCAGCTCAGCAGAGATGCATCCCACTGTCTGAGGCAGGGAGAAACAAAGCATAGTGAGCTTACAGACCCTGCACATAGAGCTCAATAATGTGGGTCAAGGATCACCACTCACTGCAAATCAAACAGCTTTATGCATTAACTTAAAGTAACTCTACGAGCATCACATTTTCAAGACATATGTATAAGACACTGTTAACAAAATAACATAAAAGAGAAATCATGATTATGCCTACTTGTCCGAAATCATCCTCAAGTGGCTTTTTATATTCATGGTACTTAGCTGCTTACATAAGCTCAGTGAAGGATGCATGTTGTTGAACCAGCTTTACATCCTCTGGTCTCATCCACAAAGACAAAATTTTGGGGGACATATGTTTAAATTCCATGGCAAAATCTTAGAAAGGTAAGGGGTTGGAAGGGACCTCTAGAGATTGTCGAGTCCAACCCCCTGCCATGGCAGGATCACCCAGATCAGGTCACCCAGCAACAGATCCAGGTGGGTGTTGAAAGTCTCTAGAGAAGGAGACTCCATCCACAACCTCTCTAGGCAGACCATTCCAAGTTTTTTCCAAGTTCAGCTTCATACCTTCTGCACCAATTGAGATTATCTCTTGCTTTAAGTGAAGTAGCAGAATCACTGCTTCAAAATCACTCCTCCCAAACTGTATATAATTAATTTCCACTCCCCACCAGTCTACATTGCTGGAGCACTTCAACCCAGCCTGGAGAGACCTACAGGGCACTGCTCATTTCATGTGACAGCTGGGCTAATTCATATTCTGCAATGCATGATTTTCTTTGAACACAGAATCAGGCTGTAAAAGAGTAAATTATGTGTGTAATTGATGCTTTTAACATTGAGAGTCAGATAAAAAGGAACCACTGAATTTAATGGGAAATTGATTTCTTGTCCCACCTTCTTATTCTGTTTAATGTGTTATATTTCACACTTCCTCATCAAATTCTAATTGGACATTTAGTTTTACATTATGGGGTCTAGTCATCACTGTCTATTTTATTATTTGTGCATGCAGCTGTAGGGGGATGAGTATCTAGAGGGCAAGGATTTGCTAGGCTCATATAAAGTAAAAAGATGTTTATAGTAGTGAAGTCATATGCAGGGAAGCCACAGCAGGGAGGGGCTGTATGGCAGCACTGCCCCTGCTAAGGCTGAGCTTTTCCTGTCTTATTCCAGAAAACATAAGATTTGAGGGTTCTAACTAAGAAGTACACAAGCAAGTACCTTCTAGCACTGAGGAAGCCTGTCATAAATATCCTAGAAAGTATTTTTGGCTTTTATCCGACTAAGTAATCTGAATTCTTGGAGGGTTCAGCCTCTCAATGAAAAACTGGATATGCCTGTGGTCTGTTTGAACAGCCGCCCCTTGGCAGCTGAGCTACAACTGAAGGTTATTTGGCCACAGATTGCTTAGCTCACCTGGAACAAACTGGGGCAGGGCAAGGTTAAAGCACCGTGGTATGACATGGAGGAGAGGCCTGATAAGTGTCTGAAATGTCCTTCATTAGCAAGCCAGCAGTGAGAAGCTGAGAAGAGCATTGCTGCAACTCCACACGGGGTGAATGTGTTGCAGTGTTGGAGCAAGGAAAGAGAGAGTGATGTGCAGCTGGGTTTGAAGCAGCACATCTAAAAACATGGTCCCATCTGGTTCAGTAATAAAATATGCATTATTTCAGTATGCCTCTAAAACCTGAAGCTTGCTCCTGTGGGTTTGCTGGGAAAAAAAAGAAGCAGCTGATTTTCATCAGAAACCTTGAATAATGTTAACCCTAAGTATCTCCCAGAACAAACCCTAGCAGCAGTGGATTAATGTCACTAGTGGAGCAGGCACCAAAGTACAATGTCTACTTCTCAGACCCCAACCCCCAAATGCCTGGAGAGCTGAGGAGCAGAGCAGATGAGGTGTACCTGACCCTCCAATGAGGGGAGGAGGTGAGCAGCTGCAGTGCATGAGGGGAGCTTTCTACCATCAGCTGTGAAATCACATTTTGGTGAATCATTTCTGTAGCAGGCAGGTTGCATAGCAGTAGTGTACCTTCAGTCTCAGCAGGCAGGGTAGTCCTGGCTGTGCACCAATTTTTCTAGATTTTTCTGGGGATTTCCATATGGTATGATCTGTGCAAGGAGTCCTGCCACCATCTCGTGGAAGGATCAGTACTCAAGTTGGCTGATGGGCAGTGAGGGGCCATGACAAAATGGCCCAGTGCTTTCTGTACCCTCAGACCTCATCTGCCACCAGAACATGGGCAACATCTTGCAGAACAATTCCTGTAAGTGAATTGTTAAGGAAATTGTGTTCCTTTTAATTTCCTGCTTCTTCTTGGGGCCAGGTGCTATGCTAAGCTGCTGACTTGTATTGCATTATTCTACTTTGCATGGTAATAGATGAGGTATATGGCTGATGCAATTTGAAATCTCCTTGCTAGTGATTCCTGAGGCTCTGCTCTTTCAGACAAAACATGGTTCAGCTCTTCATTCTGTTTTTGTTTGTGTTAATGTTAGTTTTACTGAAGTAAAAGTTTCTGAATCTAGCTCCTGCCAGACTTGCAGATCTGGTTCTTACATAGACACACACACAGGAACCCCGTGAGGAAGAACAGCAGAACACAACAAACTTTGTGTCCCTTCTACCATCTTCATCCTGTAATGATTCCTCTCCTTGAACAGGTGAAGTTAGGTTTGGAAACTAAAGTGCTCTGTCTCTTAGGTTGTATTAAGTACCTATTATTGAGGTTCCCTTAGAGAGTAAATCTTTGCTGACTCAAAGATTTGAGCATTACCTGGTTCCATACCCTTCTCCTAGGATTACCTGTACTCTCTCCTGTATCCAGAATAGAGCTTCAGTTGAGGTGCTCAGCTCACCTGAAAAAAGCATCTGGTTTCATGGAAGTCTGTGGCAAATGGTGGAGGTTAATGGCAGATGAGGCAAAACTGGTTGGATGCCATTTGTGGGTTCCTGCCGGAACTGCTGACCAGCAGCAGTACAGGCACAAGCAGTCCTGGGATCTCCAAACATGGCCTTTTCTGCTGCCAGTCTTATTTGCTGACACACTACTTTCATGAATCTCACCATTGGTGCTGGAAGCACATGAAGTATAAGTTAGTTCCACTGTAACATGATTATTAAAACCATTAATCAAAGGCAGGAGATCCGTAATTAACTTATTCTCCAACATCAAGTAAATGATTCTGCTGTGAGCTTTACAAAAGCAGTTGTTCATTATTATGCAAAAAAACAATGGGGCTATTAGACTATAAGACTCTGTAATTGCAGAATTAAATTATAAATTTTGCATATTTTAATAACATTTAATTATTTTCTTTGTAGAATTAAAATGGAGGATCATTATTTTTGCCTTTTTTTTTTTTAAAAAAAAAAAAAAGGTTTTACATGCAATTTACAAAAAAATGAAAAGAAAAAAAAGTAGTATTAGTGTCTGTGTCCTGCTTGTAAGTTGACCATTTTCATGTAGAGCTTTTGGTGACTCAATTTGTACCTATCTCAAGCAGTGGCTGACTACAGGTTTCTCCCATTACACATTTCAGCATCATTGCTGGTGACTGTAGGCATCCAGATTTTACCTTGCAAAGATGAAAGAGGGCCTGCTAGTGCTGTTCTAGTACTGAATGTCTGGCTTTGCTTTCATACAGGCTTACTCCTTCCTTTTCATAGAAATCACTCTGAAAATACCTTTTCTCAAGCTAGTATTTCCTTCCAAGGAGCAGATATTTCAAGGGTTCTTTTCAAACCTGCTTCACATCTCCGTTTTCCTTTAAGGAGACAAAATTTCTGAAACATTTGTACTTTTACCCAGAAACACCTGAGCCTTCTGTCCCATAAGAGGAAGGTGATACTGGAAGCATTGAGGGAGTCAGCAGAAGGTAATCAAGCATTTCTCTGAAGTTATTCTTTTGAGACATTAGACTTATAGGGAGACTTGTACAGAAAACATCATGAGGTCATTTCCCTCATCTGTCCTGCCCACATTTCTGCCTGGCAAATCTTATTTGCTCATCTTAACCTTTCTCTATACACTTTAATCACAAGAACTTTATGGAAGCAATAGGTGGTATAATTCTCCCTCCTCTTCAGAGAGGGAGGCATGAAGGTTTGTTCACCTTCTGTTTTAATTTTAGAGAGAGCTCATAGAAAAGCATCTCCATGTTTTGCAGAGACCACTATTTTCAGGTGTCCTGTTTTACTGCAACAGATGCTGCAGAATGAAGCAATTTGTATGTCAAAGGCAGTCTAGCATCAGGTAGAGCAGGGCTTCAGAGAAGACACCTGGAGCTTGTGGAAAACATATCAAAGCTCATCCCACAAGAACAGATGAAGAGTGGAGAGCAGAGAAAGCATGTCTTGGAAGCAGCGAGACTGAAGTTGGGTGTTGGGCTGAGAACCCTGGTGGTAGTCAGCAGGAAGAGGTGGAAGAGTGGGGAAGGCTCTCTGTTTTGCGGTGCTTACACCTAACAGAGACTGAAATGTTAGATCTGGGCAGTGGCCATGGAGAGCCAGGTGTCTGTGTGTATCTGTCCTCTGTGTCCCACCAGAGGGCAGTGACAGGAGACAGGCAAGAGCAAGTTTAAGCCTGGGGATGACATTGGTGGTGCTACTAGTTGCCTGTAGCAGGAAAGTTCTTAGAAAAAGCAAATCATAGTGATTCCTGGGAAAGCCTGATAGAGAGAGGGAGATCTCTGAAACTTGCAGACAATGAATATAGAGTCATTTTTCTTGGCAGCATTAATGTTGATGGATAGGACAGTTTGCCTTGTCCAGTTTATATAAGAGCAGCTGATATAAAATGACTTCATAGCTGGATATTTATGAGAAGTTTCATTTCAAATAATATAGATTTTGCCTCTGGCAGTGCTGTGGTTGAGCCCTGTTATTACTGGGAACTAAATCTTTAGGATATTCTAACTATAACTGCAGGGCCTGTTTGATCTACCCAGCAAAGTTAATATTTTCCAAAGCAATTGAAACTTTATAATGGAAAGTCTCATTAGCAAAAACTACCTGCCCCTAAAAGCACCATGAAACCAGGAACAGAGAGGAAACTTGGGGTAATTTTGATTCAGCTTCACCTATTTTCTCTCATATAGTGATACTGAAGTAGTAGTTCTATTACAGGGAAGGTACAGATGGAATGTAATGATCTTTCTCTATAAAAAAAAGCAACTAGAAATTATTTTCTGATATAAAGCAAAATTCTCTCAGCTTATCTTTGTTGCACGTGGATCTTGCATAAAATACTCTTCTTTCTTGAGGGCAATAGGATTCACCCTCTGTGCCAGCACTGCTCTGGGATCTGTGCAGAAGGGCTGGGGAGGTTGTACTAATACCCCCACTAGTGCTTCCAAGGCTGTTTTTCAAAGCATGGGTCTTAGCTGTTTTGAGACAGAGCAGTGGTGTAAGTAGGATATTCTTAAATGATTCACTTGCCACTTCAGAGTGTGTGGAGCCAAGGGCTGCTGTTAGCAAGGTTCACAGCCTGTGTGGTGTTGGCCAGGCCCTTGTAGTTCTGCAGCAGCCTGGAAAGACACAGTGGGACCTTTTGGAGCTGCCTGCTGGGATGAAGCCTCCCTTTCCTCAGGCTAAACCATAAATCAGACTTTAATCCTTTTTCCTGTATTTCTTTCCAAGACACAAGTAGCTCTGACTGTTGTTACAAAGGGAAGTACATCTGCAACACACATAGTTCAGGCTGTGAGCTCTGGTAATACAGCTTCCAAATAAGGCTTGAAAAAAGCCTGTTGCCTGGACAATAGTGGTCAGATCAAAATGACCCAGCAGAGGAGCTGAAGAGAGAAGGAATCTGCTTCCCACCACTGTGCTTTGGTTGGAATTGTTCCACACTTTAACACTTCTGACAAACACCTATGTTCATCTGTGACCAGAGAGCCTGAAAGAGACGTAGTGTGCCCAGTAGAGAGGCCCGCAGGTTGCGCGTGGGGCAGCAAGGCTTTGCTGGCTTTCTTGGGGTGGTTGGCACACCTGCGAGTTATGCAGCAGGAGGAGATGGAAGTTGTGAGATAGGACTGGAGGAAGCTTTGCAGTAAGGACAGAAAGCAACACTTGAAGGTTGGAGGGACAGCACTTACCACTGAAAGAAGGGCTGGGGGCACAGGCAGTGCCTCTTGCTGCTGGATTTCCTGCTTTCTCAGGAATTGTGTTGCCTACGGACGAATAGGACTGCAGAATGAACAAACTGAAGAATCCTACAGATTGGCAGCCCCTGGGCTGTCAGGATCATGCTTCTGGTCAGAAAGAGAAATCTCCAGACAAGATCATTCATCTGAATACTCAGAGATTAAAAAACAAACAAAATCAATGGTGGATCTCTCACAAATGCTGAAAACCACATTGTGCCACTGGGAAGATGAGGCTTGTCTAGGGCTATTTGCTACTCCTCCCTTCCATTAACACTTATTCTCTCGCTGTCAGGACGGGCAGGGCTCAGGGTTGAGTTGGCCAGTTTCTAGAAGCCCAGGGCTAGTCCTGGACTCTTTTTGTATCCTGCTGTTTCTGAGGGTCACAGTTATGCATGTAGTTCATTGACTTTGCATGTTTGCCCCAGATAAAAAGCCTGGAGGCTGTAAACAGCATAAAGTGAGGGCATATGAATGAAAAACGTGCATGAGCATGAGTTAAATAGTAAAGGCCTGGGTCCATTAAAATTAGTAGCCAGCCTCCCATTAACTTAAATGGGCTCAGGATTTCACTGTGTGCTTTTAGCTTAGCTGGCTTCCTGTTTGTCTTGGCAGGGCAAATGTTTTTGTCTCTGTCCAACAGGGCGTACTTGGGATTGTTTTTCTATCTGGGCTGATGAAACACTCTTAGAAGTCTCAGTCTATTCCAGCCGCAGCATAGCTTGAGATGCCAAACATCTTGCATGCACTGGAAGCCATAATGTTTTTGCATTAAATGCTGACCTACTTGTGCTGAAGTCGATATATGAACACACAAACTGTCTTGAGAAGCTGCTCTGGTCTTATCTTTGTCATTCATGATTACTGACACAAACCTAAATCTGGACTACAGAGGTTTTCTATTAAGTGGCTACCACAACTTGTAGAAAGTACTAGTTAACTGGTATCCACTGGTGCTACAGGAGTGGATTGTTCTTATTTTATCAGTGGAGGAGAAAAAGATAGTGCTGTCTTGGTGGTCTCCCATACCACAGCACATTGCAAAGGTCAACCCAGCTGTGCTTGTGCTTTCGAGATGAGGGCTGCAGGGAAATAAAATGGTGGGTCCGCTCTGGCAAAATCTGAACTGACAGTATAAAGTCAAAACTGAGTGTGTCCTTGGAGGGGAAAGAAAATAATTTCTGTATTTAAACCAAAGCACCGCAGGTGGTCATGTTTCAAATGGGATAAACATAAAATTCTGGCCTGTTGGAAGGACTTGATCCTATGGTAGTGAGGAGAGTCATCTGCATGGAGTGATCCAGTGGAGCTGTAATTCTAAGTTCTCTGAAGTTTGAGGATCTTTTTTTTTTTTTTTTTTCCTGGAAATATCAATCCACTAAAAAGATAATTGAATACCCATTAATAAAACTCTATGTTCTGTAATTTAGTGGAACTAGAAAACCAGTGATACAAATACAGGCCATTTCCATCCAAATCTCTCTTCTGGCAGAGGTTTGGGTAATTGGAAGGACTCTGCACTGTGACTGAAAATAAAACCCCTACAACATACTGGAAAAACTCAAACCAGATGATTTCTGGATTCACAGTGTTCCAGAAGACCAAGTTGTCAGGTCATGCCTCTGGACAGTACAGTGCTAAGCAGATGCCCAGCAGACCCAGCTGAAGCCCTGTCCCTGGAAAGGCAGGAATCAGGATCTCATAATGTTTGGTACAGCCTGAATCTGAAAAACTATTTCAAAACCATGCCGGTACACACATCTCTGCTTAGGATCTGGGATTCCCCTGTAGAGTACACTGACATCATACAAAAACCTTTTTCTTTAGGAGGAGAAAAATCTACTTGTATCTAGAACTAAATTTGCTTCCTCTTTTCAGTCCCTTATTTCTTCTCTCCTACTCAGGGATGGTAACCCAAGTGTTAGGACCCAAAATATGGATTTCTTGTTTGCAGTCCTAAGTACCTGCATAATCTAATGAAGAAAATAAGACATAACAGAGATTTCTGCATCCAACCAAAGCAGCCTGCAGTTTGATATTGAATTCTCTGGGGGAATTTCTAAGTGAGTACAACAAAATTAGAGTCTCAAACCCCAAGAACTTAGAGGAAAAATGCAGTCTCTTTGATTAAAAAGGGGAAAGAGAAATAAATAAAATGCATTGTTATTCATTAGAGATTCAGCACTCACCTCAGATTAACAAGCAGCCCATTGTCCCATCCCAAGTAAAACAGCAAGTTGTAATTTAAACCAAATTTTAGTTGTTAATGAAAAGAAAAGTTATTTCACTGAGAACATGGAAATAACCTGAGCCAATTATCAGCACTAAGCAGTCTTTCCTTCCAAAGATGCAGCTTGCTGGCTGGCTTCATGTTGTGACACTAAACACAGTGAGTGAATGAGAGTGGTTTCTGCTATCAATTCAATCAGTAGGCTTAAAGTGAAATTAAACTTCTAGAAATGCAGAGTATTCCTTACAGCAGATGGTAGTGTTTGCATATACAAATAACTTTTGGAAATCATAATGTAGACCATATGCTCAGAAACAATAGGATTCCTGAGCTGAACCTTCATCCTCCTGAAAATGAAAAATAACACTCTCCAGACTCAGACTGGTGGCTGCTGGAGCAGGACCAGTTCCTGTTTATGCTGCAGCAAAGCAGGCACAAAAAAAGTCAAGGGAAAAACACAGGTGGGAAGCATAGGAAGAATTAGGGGGCTGCTGGTATACACTAGAAGGTGGTATTTCTCTACCACTCACTGCTACACTCTTAGACATATATGGATTATGTGTTAACTTGTTTTAGCTCTGCTCCTTCATATTTTAAACTAATAAAGGAATTCCCCAAATGCTTTATGGTGCTGTGGACAGCCTGCTTTTGGTCCCTGTGCTATCCTGGGTGACTCTCCATAGCACATTAGGAGGCTTTATATTCCTCTGGGTTGCACCAGATGCATTTATGTGTTGTGAAATCTCCTCAAGTTCTCCACACTGCCTGACTGCTGCTTGCCATCCATCATGCTTTCCTGTGCTAACACACAATCACTAGATTTGGTCCACAAAGGCTTAAAATGCAAATGTTCTTAAAAAGGGACAGAGGTTCCATAAGTTGCAGCTTTAGGAAGCACATGTCAGGAGAGGTTACAGCAGTCTATGATATCCCTGCAAAGCAGAATTAGATCAAAAAGCAAGTCAGTCTTTTCCTCCATACATTCCTGTTCAATCAAGAGCACAAACAAAACAACACTGTGGTGGAACAGTAAACATGAGAGGTAACTGTGTCCTATAATTTGCCCAGATTCATGATGCTAGGTTTCCTCAGAGCTACAGGGCAGATGTGGTTGGTGGGAGGAACAGCTATTAGCTCAGGAACATCAGCCTGGATGCTCTTTCAGAGTGTGGTCTGCTACTGAATAACCCCCACCCCTCATGCTCCCTGTAAAGCACAACAGAGCTGTGTGCTGTGCTTATCTGAGGCTTCCATCTTACCTGCACCTTACCTGTTACACACCAGACAGACAGAGATTGGGGATTATCTGCGCACACCAGTAACACAGAAGCTGCTCTAATTGCCACACCTATCAAGACATGAAAGTTTCATCTTTAATTCAGTGGTGCTTCTAGGTTGTGTTAGATAACACCTGAAAGACACAAAGTGGACTTGGCATTGTGCTGTGCTCTGCAGACTGTGCTCCTGACCACTCTGAAGAACATACCTGGGTGCACGATGCTCATCGGTCACTGCCTTCTGTCCAGAATCATGTGTGAGAAGACAGCAACACCAGTAACAATGACAGGATGCTTCAGGACACCAGGACAGCTTAAGCTGACTTACTTCAGTGAAGGCTGTATCAGCGAAAGGTAATTTTGGTCCCTCTGACATGTCTGAGGTGCCTGCAGTAGGATCAGGGCTAGGTAGCTTGCTTACTTCATCTCTTATTTTCCATATCTGGTCCTTGCTGAGCATGTTGATCACTGAAATGGCATTAGGGCCATTCTGTGTGCACCTCACTGAAGACAGGAGTTATTATTGAGTTACAGAAGGGCTGTAGAGGGAGACAATCATGTATGAGGTGTATTAAAGTGGTGACACTTGTGAGGGAGAAAATTCTATGTAGGAGCAAAAAGTCTATGTCTTCCAGCTTTTAAGAGTTTCTGAATAAGATGTTTGCCTTGCTCAAGCCAACAGCTAATATTATTCTTATAAGTTATCTGGAAAAAAACCTCCTTCCCCTATTACATCCTATCCCTCCCTTCCTCCTTGAAGTTGCCAAAATCAGCAATAAATGAGAACAGACATTGTTGACATTTTTCAAGACAGTGTGCTGTTCACTAGCCTGTCAGTAAAACTCATTTCACTGCACAAAGGTGTAACTTGGAACGAGTCCTGAGCAACTTCAAAGCAGCAAAGTTGTAAGGAAAACTGCATCTGCTGAAATCAACCTTTGAGAGGGGCAGTCTGCTGTAGCCTACAAAGGAATTCCTTTTGTTAACGTTACTGTTTGGTGGCTGGAATAGAACACATTAGGGTATTTTAGCTGGATTTTAAAGAAAGATTGACACAGAAGGCAGGTAATTTTTTTTTTTAATAGAGGATCTCTCTGGGGCGTTGTGTTCATATCACTAACGTTCACTTGATTACATTTTATGGAATGTACTTTAAATGCCAGTACATACAAGCCAACATTTCATTATTGTACTTTGTGATTATTCACTTGCCATTGTTCCCCTTTGTCTTTGTGTGTTGCTCTTTCTAAAAGCTATGATTTATGAATATGTGGCTTGGATCTTTCACAATATAGCATGGTGAAGTGGTTCGATAAAATGTTATTAAACCAAAAAAAATCTATAGTTTTTTGTGCTTTGCCCACCTTCTACAGGAACCCCCAGGAAGAGGCTCTTACACTAAGCAGACACTGCATGTGGGATGCTGTAATATCGGCTACATGCTGAGAGGCTCACTCAATCAAAGCTCCTGCTGAATGGAGGCCACTGCAGGCAATTATGGCTTTGCCTCCGTAACTGGGATTAGGCCCTTGAAGTTGCATGGACCAAAATTGGGGGTGAGGAGGAATCTGCCATAAAAACCACTCATTTTAAAATCAGGAAATCAAGAGTTCCAGCAGTCCTAAGCTACACAGTACCAAATAGCATTTGGTTCTCAAATGTGTGTGCATACCACACATTTATTTTTAAAACAAAGCACTCAGTCCTGCTGATTGCAGGATAAACAAAACTGACCAGCAGTTTTCAGAGCCCACTTGGAATATGAATTTCTGCAGAAACTGTCTCAGCCTAAAACAGAGAGCAAAAGGCAGATAGGGATCATTGTACTTCAGCCCACACATGGGCTTTCCTCCCAGCAGCACGGCTGCCATTGCTACAGCTGCACAGCCATGGAAAAGAGGGGATAGCAAATTGGTCATTCCTGTATATGGTAGGCAAGAAACCAGAGATGCTTATAGCAGTAGAAGCTGAAGGAGGCACTCTCCAGGGCAAAAAATAATGTGAGGAAGATGTGGAAGGTGGCAGAATGTGTGGTACAGCTGGAACAGTATCAGAGATGGGTTACAGAACACTTATGCTGCCTATGGGTTATGTTCCCAAATCTCTGAAAAAAAGCATCTCTCCAAATAAAAAGCCCTCCATCTGTCTCGGGGATGGATAAGATCAGCAAGAGAGGGTTACCTCAGCAAGTGACCAGCATAGACAGCAATGAGGCACAGCAATGAGGCACAGCACTGCCACAGGGCCAGCAGCTCTGGCACTGCCTCACGCCCAGGACAGGGAGGCTCCGTGCACGGGGACTGTTCCTCTGCACACAGCACATTGCTGCCTTCGGGTTCTCCAACACAACAGAGGAGCTATTGAGACAACAGTCACAGGCCCCCTGTTGCTGTTATATCTGGCAAACAAAGAATCACAGCTACATCCTTTTCAAGAGATAAACTAGAAGATTCCAACTGACTTCAGACTACCCCGATATTTCCATTGCCTGTAGTGCCCTTTGGCCTTCCCCATGAAGTCCTACACACCCATCTCCAGCCAGGTGAGCAGCTGGATGCTGGAATGAAAAGCAGGTACCAGCACAGCCACTCATCTGAACAAACAGTTGTCCAGATTCAACGTTGCTAATGCTGACACACCAAGGTTTTGCATCTCACATACACATGCTCTGTGCCTCAGGAAACACAATAGAGCAGTTTGTCCACATTGGATTCACTGAGATTGGATACCTAGATGCTCACTGGCAAGATTCCACTCCTGAAGCAGGAGAATGAAACAACTTATTCTACTAAAAATATAAAATATACTAAAAATATAGGTAATAAGCCCAATAAAACACATTGACCAGCATAAAAAACAAAGGGAAAAGCAATTTGGAGTAGTGGTCTACATTGCTGGGGTTCTGGATTGTGAAATAACCAATAATCCTGTGCAGTTTGTTTCTCAAGACACATTTGATTTTCTCATGAGTTTTCATGGTCAAGTCACTGCAGTTAACATCACTGGAAATCTCAACACTTGTAAAGCTGATTTTCCTTTTGTAGCTGGTAATGGAGCTGTTGAGGATGTTCGTGATGTTGACCTCTTCCATTTCTTTAGTGAATTCATTTGAAGGCCCCTAGGAAACAAGGGTTTACAGCTAGTTTTAGGCTTTGTCTTCTTCTGCAGCAAAGTTCTTTAATCAATAAGGAGACAATAAGCATGAAGATGTAAGAACAGGGCTTCATATGTATTCATCCTGCTATTCAAACATGCCTTTATCTGCTGCTTGTTTTTAGGAGTGCCTTAAGTCCAAGAGCTCCCTGTGTTTCCATCACTGTATTTCTAGAAATATTTTGAGACCTTTGAGCAAGTCTCACTCTGTCACTGAGCAACCCAACATCTGTCTCCTACAAGATATCCATCTCTTCATGTCTACACAGAAACTTAACAGCTGGGGAGCTCAGCATCCCTCTGATGGGATCTGGACCCTCAATGACCACTGGGATATAACAATACTGGACTAGTTAAATTCTTGCACTAAAGCAGAGTGCTCTGAACAATTGATTCTCTTGCCACCCCCACAGAACACCATGGGGCTGATGATTGATGCTGTCTTCTGGGAAGGGAGAACAACTTAGACTTCGTGACAATTACAAGAAGCAATTATTATATATGTAACAGGACATTTGTCTTAGTTAATGGAGGACTAATTATTGTCTATTCAATTAACTAGACCCATTAAAGATAGATCAGGCCCTACCTCTTGAGGTGCTTTAGCTGCACACTTCTGTGATGAGCTGTAGTGAGCCACTGCGTATTCCACAAGGGCACCAAAGATAAAGCTGAAGCAGATCCCAAGGTAAACATCAATGGCCTTAATGAAACAATTGGTCTTTGAAAGTGAACTTCTTGAGCCAATCATCAGAGTTGTCATGGAAAGCACTGTTGTTACTCCTTGGAAAGTAGAAAAGGGAAGACATTTTGGAAAAAGCTTGGCCTATCCTGCACATTGTCACTTTCTATTACTAACCAGACAGAGCACATCACTTCTTACCAAATCCACATCATCCATAAGCTGAAATGCTTTTGTATCACAAGCTACTGGCTTCACATGGGCTCTCCCTGCCTTTGAACAACTTGTCTCTCTTGGTTTTTTTTCTTGCTTTTGGTAAAAAAAAATTTCCTCTCCTCCTTTCACCTTCCAAAGCCCACTACAAAGAACATGCGATCTGCCTTCTATTCTCTGATGTGAATCTGTTGAGAGCCTTGGCCATGCACAGCTCTGCAGGTGGCCAACTGCCCCAGCCACAGCCTGGGGGCAGCCTACAGGTTTCACAGTTTGTACTGCTAACCCAGACTGCCACAGGTAAGAGCAGAATGTGAGCAGACCACTTATTCCTGAGCACAGAGCTCAAAAAAACAGTCTCAGAGGCTCCCCTGCCTGCTTATATCTTCCCTCCTCAGGCAATAACTCACCAATGCAGGTTCTTGCAGGCACTGAATCCAGGGTGATCCAAAAAGAAACCCAGGACAGCATAACAAGTAGAGTGGAGGGTACATAGGTCTCCAAAATGAAGTACAGGACATTTCTTCTCAGATCGAACTGCAATATTAGTCGGGGGTAGCTGCCTGTTCACAAAGAGAGGAAAAAACCACAGTGAGATTCTCAGGGACACTTGAACTGAAGCTGGGACAGCCCAGATCAGTCCTTCAGCTGATGAGCATCAGCAGAGCTTCACTGAGCTTGACATCTTGCTTCAGAGGTCTTACTTACCCAACATCTCCTAGATTGGAGGACACACATAAAGAGCATTGCTGGATGAGAGACATCCAGACCAACGTGTGGCTTGCAAAGGGGCTCCTGAACTTAATCCACGTTGGAAATTTTTGTATCAGTGTCTTAACTGGGAGCAGAAAAGGACTGATGCTTTCATCTGTCCTCATACTCTGCACAGCACTTTTTACCCATTAATTACTTTGAAGGGGCATTGCCAAGTTCAGTCTTATCTCATGGCTGAAAAGGGTTTTTCTCCTGGTTTCAGCAGGCCCTGCCACACATCTCAAAACATCCCAGTATCTTATCATAACAGAGAATTCAACACCCTGTATTCATTAGCAATTTGTGATCTTTGGTAACTGTTGTCTTGTGCTCAAAAAATCCAATTTTTAAAAATAAATTTGCTGTAATACTGACAAAAGGCTCTGGGGCTGGATTGCCAGTGTTTTCAGGAGAGATCCTGCTGTTTGCACAATAGTTCCCTTTGAAACATAGAAACAAACCCCATGTTGTTCAGGGGTTGTGTGCATTACAATAAACAACAAATCATTATTTCTAACACTTGGTCATTCTAAGGAAGTTTTGCCCCCTTTCATAGGAGAGAAGAGTATTTACATAGATAATGCAAATGACTTTGAATTCTGATGTACAAATGGATCTAACTCCATTGTGATATAACTGTAATTTACAAATAAAAATATATCCTGAAAGTTAATTTTACTCCCAGTTACTGTAAACATGTATCTCTGCATTATTTATATTCTGCACACCTGGGAGGAAAAGAGAGAGTTTCTTCAGGTCTGTGTGGAGAAGAAATGAAGATTTTTTTTTTAAAAGATAATTGAAAATTCATCAAGTGAATGTAGTGTATCAACCCTCCCATCTTTCGAGAGATTTCCATCTTAAAGAATATCCTGGTTGCAACTAACTGGCTTTCATCATTGTTCTGTCCATCTCTTTTTGTGAGATCAAGATTTTCTAAAGACGTGGCTGGTTCAGGCTCGAGTCAAAGGATTCTGGCATATAGAAGGGAAGAGGGATGGGAGAAGAAATACCCAAGTGCTTTTCTTGCCTTTCTCTTGCACAGATTTACCTGTTTCCTGCTGTGACTTGGAGACCAGGGTATAGTAACGTTCCACTGCGTACTGGGAGAGCCGTAACTTCTCCATGCCATGGACAGAGTCATTTCCTCTCAGCCACGTGAAGATGACATCGCTTTCGTCGTACCCCCCTAAGGGGAACATAAAGACTGATATCACTGTGGGTTAGCAACTAAAAGCCCATCTCTGTTTCCTGAGTGGGAAAAGGAACACAATCCAGGTGTTACAGGCTGGACAAAGACCACCTTAACTGGGTCAGACTGTGGGTGGATGATGCTGTTCTTTTGTTGCTGTACTTCTGGTCTGCTCGTTCAGATTTCAACAGGAACAGGTGCCACTGAGAATGATGCACAACATGCAGGGCTGCCCAGAACCTATTGCAATCATTATAAAGGGGTATTTATATTTTCCTTCTATCCCCAAAGGTACCGAGGACAAATAAATGCATCCAACATTTAGATAACATTGAATTCCTGCCTCAAAAGTGTGGAACAGATGAGATAATTCAAGCAGTTATCAGTAAGCTCCATATATGCCAGATGAGTAATTGCCTGCAGGAACATAAATGATGGCATAACATGACCTCAGATTGGACTGAGGAATACCTCAAGTTTGAGGAACACACCTTGTACTGAGTCACCAGCCTGCCATACACTTCAAAAATGTCAATTAATTTAGAAAACAGACTTACTGATTTTGCTAATTTGATTATTTTATTAAAAGCCTTTTTTTTTTTTTTTTTTTTTTTTAGAAAATTAGTAGGGATGCTTTGATCTGGGTAAGAACCTGTTTGTCCTGGTAGGAGTAAGATGCAGTTTCAGCTCTATTTTTCTCAAATTGTTTTTTCTTATTAGATACAAATTACCAGAACTTGAGTGTGATGAACTCCTAAGTTAGGTGTCCAGGGTATGAATCCCTCCATAGAGTCCTAAACATGTGACTTTTCAAAGTTTCTAAGCAGTTGTATAAATGGTGGCTACTCAGGAAGCTTTTATAATAAATGATACATTGCTGTTAATTCATCTGGTGTATATTTAAATAACATTATTTCTGGGCACTTATCCTAATGAAATTTCCAGTGGGCAATGTGTATGTAATTTCATTGGAATTATACAGCAACTAAGCATGATGTAGGACCCAATCACTTCTAAAGCTGGCCCAAACAAGCTATGCTTTAGCAGAAGAGGCCAATCATTATTATTTCAGGAGCTATTCTTTGTAATAAAGTTAACCATGGTGAACTAATATGATTTTAATGTGAAAATAATATGTGCTTCCCTAGGTGCTTCATACTGCAACCCCCGAAGTTAAAATCTGGTCTTTTCAGGATTGAGATTTTATATGTGCCTTTCTAGGACATGAAACGGGAGATGGTGGCTTGTTGTGGAGCATCACAGATACAGAATAGCAGCACTGATCTTGCTGAGCTCATGGGTGAAAACCCTATAGTATCCTAAATTTTCCTGGAGTCTTTCTCAGCAAGCTTTGCCATGGCCGAGCTTTTAATTTAACTGAGAATAGAACTCACTGACTGTTCCTCTCTCCTTGAGGCTTCCAAGGCCAAGACTCCTACTTTGAGGAAGGTCTCATCACCTGCATGACAGTAACAGACAGCCCTCATGGAGAAGCACATGCCACAGAGTTGGGTTTGGCATTAATTTCATGAGGCGTGGTGAGAGGCACATTCAACTCATATTTTAGTAAGAGCCACTCTTCGTACTGTCCCGTTACAGTGGCAAGTTAGAAGGTGCAACAGGGGGTAGATACCTCAAAATGGGAAAAGTTGGTCCTTTCTGTACTTTATGCCATGCAGAAGCTGTGTGTGCAAAAGGGACCAAATGTGGAACACCAGTCATTATTGTTTCATCATTTCTGTGCAAAACTGGACTATCTACACTTCAATAGTAATATTATTTTTTACCACTCTTTTTATATAAATTGCACATTGCCGAGAATCCTCTAAACTATGGATTACAGCACAAGCATTTGTAGAATGATGAAGCAGAGTTGTTTTCTTTTGGACATTAGTATTTACAAGAATAAAATCTAGTCAGAAGGCCACTATGATGAATCTAAACATTTAGTATGTGCAGTTCCATGTAAATAAACAAATTTAAACTCAGGTCAGGTTTTTGTTCTAGGATGCTATACTTACAGCTTTCTAGCTGCAGTTTGCATGTCTGTGTATCCATGGGATATTTTGACAGGTCCATGTTACAAGCAACAGTAGTAGTGATTCTGTAGGAAGAGAAAGAATTCCTAAATTTGCAATAAAAGCACTTCATGAAACATCTCAGGTTTTCATAGCGAACTGGACTGCAAAGACTCTGTCATTTAGAGAAATTTGAATGAATGAGCTGATGTGATTGGAGATCCTCCTTAAGACAATATGCTCTCTGCAGCCACACCGATGGAAACATAACCGAAAGAGGAATTTTGCTTTGCAGTGGTGGGAGATTTAGTGTAGATTCACATGTTTTTCAGTACGTGAGTTTGCACATCTTAAGAAGTCATCACTTGTCACCTGAGGCAGAGTAACTAACTGCCCACATACTCTGGCTTGCTCTGCTGTGGAGGTTAAATGAGTTTTACTTTGCAGTTAAGGTAATGGGGATGTGATTACTGTGGGCTGAGAGCAGAGAACAGACTGAGAATTGCTAACACAATTACAGTGCACATTGCTGCAGTGCATGTACAAAGGCACTTCAAGAGCACAATTCAGCATATAGTTTCCCACTATCTCTTAAACTCTTACTGTTACAATGTCCTTACTCCATCCATTTGTACTCGACAGCTAAGCTTCTGAGCTGTCTGAGCAGGCACTGTGCTCTGGACACAGCACATCCCATGAGAGGCAGGGATGTCATCCAGAGGGACCTGGACAGACTAGAGAGGTGGGCCCAGGGGAACCTCATGAGGTTCAACAAAACCAAGTGAAGGGTCCTTCCTCTGGACTGGAACAATTCCCACTATCAACCCAGGCTGGGGGATGAGGTGATAGAGAACAGCCCCTGTAGTAAATGACTTGGGTATGCTGGTGGATGAGAAGCTGGACATGAGCAGCCAGTGAGAGCTTGCAGATCAGAGGGCCAATGGCATCCTGGGCTGCATCAAAAAAAGGGTGGCCAGCAGATCGAGGGCGATGATTCTCACCCTCTGCTCTGGTCAGACCTGTGTCCAGCTCTGGAGCCCTCAGCACAGGAAGGACATGGACCTGATGGAGCAGGGCCAGAGGAGGCCACAAAGATGATCAGGGGGCTGGAACAGCTCTTCTACCAAGACAGGCTGAAGGAGCTGGGATTGTTCAGCCTGGAGGAGATTAGACTCTGGGGAGACCTTATAGTCACCTTCCAGTGCCTGAAGGGGGCTACAAGAAACTGGGAAAGGGACTGTTTACAAGGGCCTGTAGTGACAGGACGAGGGGGCAATGGTCGTAAACTAGAGAAGAGTAGATTTAGATTGGAAGTTAGAAACAATTTCTTTACCATGAGGGTGGTGGAACACTGGAACAGGTTTCCCAGGGAGCTAGTTGAGGCCCCATCCCTAGAGAGGCACAATGAGGCTCTGAACAACCTGCTCTAGTTGAGGATGTCCCTGCTCACTGCAGGGGGATCAGACTAGGTGACCTTTAGAGGTCCCTTCCAGCCTAGAGCATTCTCTGATTTACCTTAAGGCATACAGGATAGTGCCATTAGAGAACAACCTTATGAGGCGGTTCCCCACAGTGACGTCGTGCAGGAAGGACCTTTTGGACTCCACAATGTACGTGTCTGGTACCCAGAGCAATTCCACTAGACGAGCATCTAGTGTGAAGCTCTTGTTGCCATGAAAGACCAAGCGGGGGTCAGTCCAGCGCTGCCTCAGATAAACAGTAGCTGTGTAATCCTAGGAAAGAGAGAACCCATGGGGAAGCGTGAGACACCCGCACGGCACCGCTGTCTGTGGGCCATGTGTGACCACAGGCAGGACTGGCATTTGTTCAGCCTGTCAAACTCAGCTTCAAATGCATGCAGTCTGATAAAAAGTATAGTGAAAACCTTTGTACAGTATTATATGTCATATACTTACCCTCTGAGGAGTAGTGTTTGAGCACTAAAGTTTATACTTGTATTTGGGGTTTTTTTTAATAAGCAATTATTCTAATTGATTTTTTTGGTGTCCATTTTGCAGGTAAGAAAACATGGGAAGTGCACACTTAAGGCCACTCAGCAAGTCACTGACATTAAAAATCAGTCATTGTCTAGAGCTGGAAAATGTCAAGCATACTATAACTGTGATCCCAAGAGAGACATCAGCACTTTGGAGAAAAAAGGTAAGCAAATCCAACCTGCTGTTTCACTGAGGTCTTAAAACAACAAGCAAATCAAAAACTTGTAGCAACTTCTTCACAGGAGTTTTGAATCTAAGGACACTGGGATTACCATAATGAGTTTAGCCTGTCATTATCTACCTGCAGTGACTGGCATACCTTCCTAGTGCCCCATCATAGAAGAAGCTATGATAATAGTTATCAGAACAGATAACAGAACAAAGATAATTTGTTACTGGCCCTTCTGCACAGACACAGGGCAATGCTGGACCATTTAACTTCCTTCCTTACTAGACAAAGTAAATGCAGCAAGTATTGGCTTTTATTTTTAAAGCATCTGTCACAGACAGACTGATCCTGGTGATTGCATTAACAGCATGAGGTCACTGTATTACCACATGAATGCTGCCTGTCTGTGGAGGATGAAGCAGCTCTGTTTCATTCCATCTATAACTCAGAAATGCTTTAAGAGAAAAGTCTTAAAGTGACACAGAGGAAAGCTAAGGGAGAGAAAATGCCACACAGGACTGATCTTTTTAATTTCCTACAGGCCTTATTTCTAGGAGGTGCTGAGGTTTTGGCCAGTAGGACCTTTGGAACCATCTCCATTTACTTATGAGCTCACATTACTATGGCATCTACATAGTCTGCTGTGGTAAATGAGCCCTGTTCTCATCACACTTCTGCAAGTGATCAATTTCCACAGAAAAGCAAAGCAGCCTGACTGTGACAGTTTCTGTGCTGAATGCATGGGGATGCATCACCAGTCTCTAGACAGATCCTCCTCTGAGCTCTTATAGAATAAAAATCCTTTACTCACCATGTCACTCTCGGATATACTAGAAATACTTGCAATGTCCAGGCTCATTGCAATTTGAACAGGTTTTCCTGAGGAGGGAAAGAAAAGCTTAAGCAAAGAGTGAAAGATGCTTCAATAACAGTGCTGCGGCTGCTGGGCAGCACTCTGTTAGTGCTCTATTTACAAGCACATTTTCAGCACTCAATCCTGAATCTCCATAGCCCGTTTTCTACCGCTAGCTCCTAAAATCCACCACGAGAGGGCAGCTTCTCCCCAGGAAATGACAGAGCTCGCTGGGTCCTGCCACGGGGCAAGCAGCTGGCTCTGGAGGGGGCATTGCTGCACCAGCAGACAGACCAGACCCGCTCTTCGGGCCCTCCTGTTTGTGTGGTCCCCGGGACGGTAGCACCGAGTGGGTGCCTAAGTGACCACACAGCAATCGTCAGACTTGCTGAAACTCCTTTTCATCCTTTAATCACATTAAGGAAAGTCTAAGGTGTGCAATTTCCAAATCCTCTTCCAAGTGTTTTTGTTGTTTTACTTGTTTGTTTTTAACTGTTCCAGAGTAGATTTCATTTTCAAAAGACGTATATTTTTTAAAGTATGTCATTCACAGCTCTAACTTGTTTTTAGATACTACTCTCAAAGTAATGACTTAGAGGGTAGGTATGTGAGGACCCAGGGCCTCAGGACCAGAGTCCTGACCATTTTTGTTTAACATCTATGGCTCTGGTAGGCATTGGCTGGTGTAGATGCAGTTAATCTCTATTATGCAATTCAGAAGTGTCTGTTCAGTGATGTGACAGGATCTAGAGGGACTTTACTATTCCTGCACGAGATCAGGCATTCTAGGCATAACAAACTGGTAAATTATGTATTGTCCCACAGATTTATCACCACAGTCATATAAAGGGAGAAGCTGAAAGCTGCCAGAGCAGAAGGTCAGTCTGCAGGAGCTACAGTAGGAAACATCCAAGTCCTGGCAAAAGCTTATAGGGAAATTTTCTATTGAGCATAGTTTTATTAATGGGTTCTGGCAGAAAAGCAAAATTAATAAAAATTAAAATGTTCATAGTTGTTTTTCAATCTTTCATTGATAGTTTTGAGGTGCTGAATGTCATCGTGAGTCTTCCCTCTCACTGATTACAGCAAGCACCTGGAAGATGGGAGACCTAACCCCCAAACTGGACAATTCCTGACTGTCCTTCAGGTGCTCACTACTCCCTGAGCTTCAAGAGGCCTTAAAACGGGTTTACTTTGTGTCTCAGTGGGAAGTGAAAACATGTGTCAAAAGTCAGTATTTCTGGTGAAGAGAATGGCTTTATTCCTCTCTAGCTGCAAGCTACTATAACGCAGAAAATCACTAGGGGCACGCTACACAAAAGCATGTACACAGAATTTAGTTACTGTCAGGTCTTTGATAAAAATATTGACATTTATAAATTTCCTGTTCTTAACCTCCTAGATGGAGATGTTTTCATGCCTCACACTCACATGCACCATCTATTCAAGACAACAGTGGACACACAAAAAGAACAGCCTTGGCTGCAAAGTTAAAAGTTAAAAAGCTAAAGAAAGTTTAAAGCATGCTCTGCCCTCCACAGCAACTGTTCTTCAGATGCACAAATGCATGGAGCTGACATACCACCAAAGTAGGGCCTGAGGTATTTGTTGTATCCCACGGTGAGGTTCTCAAATCCAGGGATGGATGTTGTGTGACTGCCATGCAAGTTGGATATGAGACCCAGGGAGCACCTCCTGGGGACACAAATCACTACTGTTACATGTGGCCAGGGTGCTGGGCACATCTGGTGTGCAGCTGCAGCTGTGTTTCCAGTTTATGCTCAAACAAGCAAACAAACTGCATAAAATGCTTATTAAAAATAAGTAGATAATTGAAAGCATGAGCACTTGCTCATGTTGCTTATTTTGGCTGAATAATTGGCAACTTGAAGAGATAGCAAAATGGCAGATTACCTCAGCTGATAGCTACAGGTTTGCACACACAGTAGCTTAAGGATGTTCTTAAAATGTCCCAGACAAATCAAGCAAGGTCTCTATAGTACAAGTCTTAATAATAACCCACAATCTCCCCCTTCCCACCTCTCCTCATACAGCCTATTTAAGCAACATGCATTTATTTTTTCCTCCTGCTTATGACAACCTGAGACAAATCGTAATGACCAACAGCTCCTCCTCCCTAATCACTAATCCCCTAAAGAAGCTTTCACCCTCATACATTAGTGCCAAGAGTAAAACCTCGAAGTACACCAAAAGAGCAAAAGTGGAGCACTTGACAAACACCAACAAAGCTCTTGGGGCTGAACCACCCCAGGCTGCTCTGTGTACAGAGGGTTCAGCTCTGGTTTACAGTGTCTGAACGAATGGTTTATGGATGGACAACAAAGTCTAGTACCTGGCATGATGAGGCTGGCAGTTCTGTACCATCATATGGACAGCTAGAGAGACAGGAGCTTGGGCTGCAGGATAGTGAGGTTTATGGGGCAGTGTCTGTGTGCTCACTTAATGATTCACCCATTTACATTTTCACTGAGTTTGTTGTTGCCTTGTGGAGGGCTGCAGGGCATGGGAGGAGGTGCCACTGCCTTTCCCCAGCATCTCAGGACCACTGGTCTGTGCAATAAGAAACTCAGTATTGTACTTACTAAAAGCTCTCATTATTTTTTTTTTTTCTTCTTCTGTTCCCCTTAAAACTGGATTAATAGTCCTTGGAGCTTTGCTGCAGATTTTAGACTGAAAAGGATATTGCTGCAGAACTGAACCAGTTTGTGTGCAGCATAAACATAAATCATTCCAAAAATTTAGGACTTGTAATTCTGGGGCTGGTAAGGACCCAGATGGGAGCCCTGGGGTGAGGGGTGCATTTCCAGTGAAAACTGAAAACTGTTCTGGTTCTGGACAGAAAATATGGGGCTGTATTGTCAATGGACATACTGTGTCCTGGGGACCTGGGCAGGTTGCTCTTTCTATCCCACATCTCTTACTGTGCTCAGCTTTCTTTGGATGGGCTGGATAATTGGAAGCACTGTTTCCTTTTGATCCACATTATTTATATGAAACATAATTCAGCCATTCCCTGCAACACAAAACAAACACTCCACTTACCTTTGGGTTGGAAGGAAAATACACAGACTAAAGAAGCAAAAATAGCTGCAAAACATGTCTGGAAAGGATTTCTGCATTTGCTCTGCTACTCTGTGAAGGGAAAAATAAAAGCAAAGTTTGGTGGTTTAAGAAAAGCTATTTTTAGGGAAGGGGATAGGGAAAAGAAATCCTGCACAGTCAGAACCACACACTATGTGGCATTTAACATTCCTGACACACATTGGCTCCTGCCCTTTTTTCTAGCTTGTTTCATTTTTCAGCACTATGCTATCTTAACAGTTTTCACATAAAATACATTGGTGACATCTCAGGCTCTGAAGTCCTTGACAAGGTCACAAAATGTAGCCGCCACTTTATTTTGCACAGAGGTTTTCTTCTTTCAGTGTGGGATGTCTATTAGCTGATGTTGAGAATGGCACCATGGGAGTGGATTTATTACAAAGAAAAATGTTTAGGTAGTTCCTAGAGGCAGACAGACTGTGAAACCAAGAGAGATCCTGCTCACATATGACAGACTGAGCATCTTTTAGTCCAGGGCTCTACTAATCAGCTCCACAGAAGTGCTGTAGCTCTGCACTCCATTAGCTCTCACCTGGGCTAAACCCAAGTATTAGTAGTAATGTTGGCAAGTCACTCTGCATGCAGTATGGGATGAAATAATTCCACTTTAAATAGGTTTCGTTGACTTTTCTGGGAGTGAAACCAAATCCTGGCATCTGGCCTGAGACTCCCACATGTTCATTCAGGCCTTGGAGCCAGTGCCACAATGGGCAGCTCTCACCTGTGCTCTGCTCCACTTGGCGTTTTTGCTCCCTGCCTGAAATGCTGCATCAATTGCACACCTTTCCTTGAGTCTATGGCCAGGGCTCTGCCACACGCCTTGTGTGTGCTCCCCAGTGAGCTGCCTGCATGATGTGGCAGTGAGCACAATGGGGTGGTCAGCACGCCGGGGCGGTGAGCACGATGCTGCCAGAACCACCACATGGGTTCTTGGCCAGCCCTGGTTTGAGCTGCCACACAATACTGCTATGGTCTTTATGGTGTGCCCTGTGTGTGAGAGATTTCTTGCAGATACTGGCAAGGCAACATTGTCCTTGGATGGATACCAGTCTTCCTCTTTCCTATCCATTTACACTTTGGGGATGGCTATGAAATGCTTAATTCCTGAGCCTCGGCACCAGAGAGGTCGAGATCCCAGCCTTGGCTTCAGTGTCCACCTCGTCCTGCACGGTGGTTAGGCCTGCACCTTCAAACCTGGATGTTCCAGCTACCCAAACATCAGGAGTGTTCTGCTTGAGTTTTGTTCTTCCTGCAGTGGTTCAGCACAGCCCAGAGGACACTGCCTTTTCAGACAGTTGTACAGCTCTGGTGCTGTGGCATGGAACAGCAGGACTCCAGGCAAGGAGAACACCTTTGACCATACAAAGCTGGCAAAATCATTTCCCTGGGCTGTTCTCACAAGTGCCCCGATTCCCAGGACAGGGTTTGAGGGGCATGGTGTGAGGATGCTTGCTTTCATCTCGGACATGAAGAGATTGGATTGTTTGGCTTTGCCTTGGCTTGGCTCTGCTCAAGAACCTGCGCAGCCCAGGCAGCAGTTTTACAACTGCTTCTCTGCTCAGGACCAGTTGTGTTTTCATCCAGCAGCAACAGACCCAGCACACAGGAGTTGTGCTGCAGAGAGAGGGTGGACAGAGTCACGGACTCCCCTTTTGCTTCCTATATACTCCTGCAGAATAACTGCTCAGGATAAAGCATGTCTACACCATCACCAGGAGTTTCCAGCCTCACAACCACCTTGTGGCCACACCATTCTGTGCAGAGCTTTCTTTTGCCACTGATAAAATGATGAAAGAGGTAAAAAAGTGTCATACACCCTGGGAACTGACTTCACTGGCTTTGCCAAAATTTTACTTCAAAGTCAACTTGTTTATCTACAAGAGCAATTTAAAACAGATATAATCTGTCTTCCCTTTTTTTATGTTTCTTTTTTCCACCTGCCCAGCCTGAACTAAGAGCAGTTGTCTCATCCTGAAAGATTACTTCCTTAGGAACGTGTGTGGGCAGGGGATTTTGTGAGGAAAGCTTCATGGCATGACAGCTCCTGTGAAAGTGTCAGGTATTCTGGTAATTTATTATGAGAGCTGTTCAAATTTTTAACTTCCTGACCCAGCAAAGCATTAAAGGCTTTCATTTTCAGTCAATGGAAAATGATTTGCCTCTCAATTGCCTCAACTTCAAACTTCATCTTGATTTTTTTTTTTAAATCTTTTTCATTTTTGAATCTTGCAAATCTGCTTTGGCAAGCCTAGAGAAAATCTGAAGCAAATAGAAGGGAGTAGAGTTAACAACAGGGAAACATTTTTGGTGCAACATTTTTATGTGAGCCATTCTTACTGGAAACCTTAGCTATTTGACAGTAAAATCAATTTATACAGAACAAATCCTATTATTATAGAACTAAAGAGCCAGTGGGATCCTGTCACATGTCAACAGATATTTGAGCTGGTCAGGACAAAAAGGGACATAAAGGGCTGTTGGAGGCAAAGGGAGTGGGAGAACACAGAAACCACCCATATCAGTGAGTTGATAATACTGAAATTAACAGTTTCTGTTATTTTTCTGATACTTTATCTTTTAAGAGAAGGTAAAGCAAAGCACATAATTTTGGGTTGAAAGGATTGCATCCTATTGATTTAAGTTTTTCCTGTTTGTAGTCTGTCAAAACCTCAGAAAGTCAGTTTTGGTTGTAACTGAAACTTTTTCTGTCCCACTGTCTTCCCTGTTTGAAAAAATCTAATTTCGGGCAGGTTGTTTAATAACTTGACCAAGCCTAGAAGGTCCTTATTGGCCCAGTTTCTACCTGGAAGAGTAGGAGGTGTGTTTTGATGCACATGCTGTGGGAGCTGAGGCCCCAGCAAGGCACATGCTGGCTGTGGTGTGGTGTGACACCAGGACTGGGAGCTGGCTGCTCAACAACAGACACCAGCTGCTTTATTTTGCATCCTGGGTTTTCCAGTAGCCTTGAGTGGTCATCTGGACTCATGGGCAGTTAAACAGGTGACTCATTGGTACTTGCAGAAATCCTTCAAGAATTTCTGTGAACTTCTGTTCTTGGAAAAGATAGATTCTTTCCATCCATGTCACTGTCATTACCTCACATGAAGAATCACCTCCCAGTTCCAGGAGCAGCAAGCACAGCCAGGGTGACTCAGGGCAGTCCTCACTGTGGTCTGTCTGGTACACAGCTGACTCTCAGCACCACGCAGAGTCCAGCCCTCACAGTGGAACACAGAGAACAGCACTTGCACCCACTGGTCATTGGCAACCACCAGAGTCAGACCAACCAGTGTGGGACTAAGCAACACCAGGAACTTAAAATTACAGAGCCTGCCCCTGATTTCTATCTGTTGGAACTTCTAGTGACACATAGTTGTCTGTACACAGACTTTACACCTAGAACAAGATAGGGGAACCAGGCATGTTACTTTTATGACAACCCACAATCTGCCGGTCTGGTTCCCATCTTACTTATTCCAATGAAAGTCAGAAACAGCTCCAAGATACAAGAAGATTTTACAGAAAAATAGTTTCAGTCCTTATGTAAGAATATTAAAACCATGCCCAAGTAATGTTATGTTTTCAGGATGTAAACTCTTCACCCTTCAAGCTACCTATAGAACTGGCAGCTTTAGGCTCACATCTGCCCACCCAGCCTGGTACACCAATCTCCCTGCAGCTTGCAGGCCTCTGCTCTTTAAATACATACTCTTGAATTATATCGAAATGAAGGCTTATGAGATTTACTTACGTGAAAAAAATTCTTCCTCCAAAATGTCAACTTTGGCTTCTGTTTGGTCAATTCATTTACTCTGTTTAAGCAAATACAACGTACATAAAATGTATCAATAATTACGGTTTTTTACAGAAATTTAGCATGCTCCAGGCAGCTCATTTTCTTCTGCCTAAATCTAATCTAAACTTGCCTGCAATTGTCAATCTCCAGTGGCTGCAGATCTGTGAGCTCACAGCTGTCTGTGCTCAGTCATGTTGGGCAATCCCTTCAGGTTTCATTCACCCAGCAGACCTGCCCCTTACAGCAGGCAGCGATCCAGGACTGGGTGCAGAAGGTTCATCTCCCCTCCTCCACCTGGCAGACAGATCACAAGCCCAGCAACATTGCTTTCTATGACTTGGCTCTCTGCTTGCCAACCCTGTAACTGTAACCCTATATATACTTACAGTCCCTCCCACCTCAGCAGTTCTGCTCACCGAGTCTCCTCCATTGTTTGTGTGCACGTTTTTTATGGCAAACATAATTATTCTTGTACCTATCAGCTGAGACAAGCACGCACAGGATTAACTCCCTCATGGGATAAAGAGTAGTGTACCCTGAATACCTTCCGAGTATGTAAAGAGGAGGATAATGACTATAGGTACTTGTTACATTAACAGTAAATAAAGTGAAAGTGGTTTACTGAGTGCTCTGCTCAGCTCTGGCTGTTCTAGAGGAGGAAAAGGGAAATGAAAGGTAATTATGGTGGAAAGAGTCTCATGTGAGCAAAATTTGGAAAGAAAGAATGTGTCATTTAGACTGAATGGAATTAGGAGGGCACAAAGATAAAGGAATGCATAGAGAAAATACATGAGACATTTTGTTTCTGATTATTCTCAGATTATGTAACAGACCAAGGGCATAGCTGATACACCAAAACAGTCCAGCAGAAACGCAGCCACAAAAGCCACAGTGAACAAACGTGGAAATTTTTCTTTCAAGCTCCCAGGTATCAGCTAAATGTAAACTAAGAACCCTGAAGATTTACTGGGTAGTTTTGGATTGCTTTCCTTGCTCGTCTTTGATGGGCATGACAAAGGGAAACATCTTCCCTCTGTGTTGCAGTTTTCTGTGCCATCTCCCAAAGCGTGTGGCGTAGGCAGACCCGTGGGGCTGTTAAGCAATGAGTGTGATTTAGTCAAGCAATTGCTATGTGCCCTGTCCCACCCCTCCAGGAGGAACTCGCTGACCTCCCAGACGAGGAAAGCAGTGATGGACAGAATCACTTTGTCTTCGTTCTTGCTCAGCATCTGCCTCCTGTGAGCAGATGGGTGCCGTGGCGTGCCAACCTCAGCAGCGCCTTGCTGAGGAGGGGAAAGGCCCAGCGTGGTTGAGGGAGAGGGCAAGGATGGATAGAGCTGCCAGTAACTCATTAATTGAGGGCCTGACAACACACTGACAAATGAGCACGGTAAGAAAAAACTATCAGATGGGGCCCTAAGGAGCACAGTTCAGACACCATCATTCATCTTACACATATATTAGTCTGAATTTCTGTAGGGCAGTGAAACGCTCTTCATCGCAGTAAGTTTTAGGGGAGAAACAGCCATGTCATGTCCTGAATGCTTCCACAGCACACCTTCCCCAACACATTTATTTTGCCCTTGCAGGCAGTACACTCAAAGCTGCACTGCAACTGCTTGTTCTTTCACAACAATGTTAATTTTGCCTTAATTATTAATAAAAGAATTTAGCTTTTAGTAGATAAGTGCTTTGACCTATTACATTAACAGGAATCATTTGTAGGTGAATAAATAAAATGTTACACTCAGAACCATTTAACACACCCAGTGTGGGCACTACATCTTAGTAGGAACAATCCTGCTTTCTTTACAACACTTTTAAATCTGTCACAGTACTTTGGCATGGCTGAAGCCAATACCTAAATAATACCTGAAGGTATTTAATCTAGATTCACTTTTATGTTACTTTGCTTTTAAAGGCCATTCAGCACCATGATTCTTAGTGCAACATGCCATTTAGCGTAGTAGACCAAGAATGGTTTTTATTTGGATGTCTATTCTTTTAAAATTACTCAAGAAAGAACATGAATGTTCCCAGTTTCTAAGAACACAGAAATAAGGTACTCAGAGGTCAACAGTTATTTGTCTCTCAACCATTCTCATAACAGGCAGACTATCTGGCAAGACCAATGAGACTTCTGCAAAGCAGATGCCAACACCTCCTCACTCAGAGCAGTACCAATTTCACAGCTTTTCAGGAGATGATGATCAACAGCAGAACTCCTGTACCCTCACAGGCTTTCACCCAGCTGCCCTCTGAGCCCAGTCCCACAGGAGCAGCAGCCACCCTGCACGGTTCACTGCTTGCCCTGCTGCCAGCTGGTGATGTGGCCACAGGCTTTGCTCTGTGGAGCACCAGCTTCATTTAAGATAATCCCTGGTAGGAGCTGTTGTCAATAACTACTAACGTACTCCCTAAGAGACACAGATCAATTGACAGAGTGTTATAACCCCTTAAAATATTAATGCCCTATCAGGGAGACAATTTCACTGGGCCTAGGGACTCTTCCATTATTAGAAATTATGCCCCAGCCTTAAATAAATTAACTCAATAAATGTCTTACCATGAATACAAATTCCTGCTTAAGGCTTGCAAATAAAATGATTTAGAGCTGTTCTCTGAGGAAAGATGAAGTGTTTAAACTTGCAAAAGAGGAAGGGCTACCATATCCATTAGTCTTTTATTTTAAATGGACTTCTGTTTTTTAAACTGAAGGCATCCTTTTCAGGAAGTGTGAGGAAATCTTTGGAAAATTTAATTGTTACATTTTCTTATTCTGGGCTGCGGCTTCAGTTCTGCAAATACACAGATTTCTGCTCAAATCACAAGGCAGCTCTGAGACCACACCACACTTCACCTCAGGCAAAAGCCCAACACCATCAGCTCCACATCCCTGTGGGACACGGAGGGGCACAGCAAAGGACACGACAGGAGAGGGCTGGTGTCCAGGCCAGCAACGCAGCACTGCTGCCTGCTCACCTCGGTGCTGGCAGCCTGGACACAGGCCACCAGCTCTGAGAAACTTAATCTGGGTCCCCAAGGCTGGAGTGAGCCATTCTGCCATTGCCTCAAGGGTGAATTTTGGCAAAAGGGGGCTCTTCTAATTGCTTCCTGCAGCTGTGACTACATGTTGGTGGCACTGGGAGGGCACCTGGACTCCTGAGCAATGGAAGCTGAGCCAGAGCTGCCCAGCAGCAGCTGCCAACCTGGAGCTCAAAACTTATCTTGCAAAGAAATGCAACATGGTGCTGCCTGCCCTAGGGAGAAGCTGTGAGCTGCTTTCAGGCCATAGGGTGCAGCAGCAGCCTTTCAAACCTGAAAAACCACTTTTATGCTGTAACAAGCTCAGCTGGCCATTACTTATTCAGGATTAGATAACACAAGCCATGTTTAGTGTAACTTCTTCTGTACATTGCCCTTAACACTGAGAATAGATACAGGCCATGATGCTACTGTTCTCTGACCAGGTCTCAGGTCAGGTCATAGAATCATAGAATGGTTAGGGTCAGAAGGGACCTCCAAAGGTCATCTAGTGCAGCCCCCCTGCAGTGACCAGGGACACCCTTAACTAGACCAGGTTGCTCAGAGCCTTGTCCAACCTCACCTTGAATATCTCCAGAGATGGTGTCCCAACCACCTCCCTGGGGAGCCTATTACACTGATCCACCACCCTCAAGGTAAAGTACTTCTTCCTGGTCACCTAGGCTTCGCTTAAAATCATACCACATAAAATGCATGAGGCCTGATATAGCACTGCTTCAGTCAGTGGGAGTCTTTCATCCTGCCAAAACCCCCCTCTTCTACTTACATATGCCTAAAGGACCCCACAGTTCACAGGGTGTCCATTAATAAAGCTTCAGCCTCAGTGGGAGTTTATGATTTTGACAAAACATAAAGCCTGTGCCAGCCCATTCATCATCCCAAGACCCTGTCAAAGCGTTTGCCCTCTGCCTGTCGATGAATCAGCTGCAGCAAGGTGAGAGCCACCTCATCATCTCAGAGCTGGATTTCACAGCCTGGCCTTTCAAGAAGAGCATTACAGCTCTGCATGCTTTCACCAGTCTCTGAGCTGGCAGGATGAATCCAGAGCAAGAGCAGAGTAATACCTCGTCTGTCTGTTGTGCTTACTCCCACCATTTGCTTTTTTTGTGACGGATTTCTGGAGAAGTTAGACACACACAGACACCTCCAGGCACAGACAGAGCCTCTCTGTGCACTGCTGTGCCATTACCAACACACCACTTCAGAAACAGATCTTCTTGGGTGAACACAGCCTGTTGTGCTCAATCTCGATCTCCTATCCTTAAGCTCAGGACAGCCCTGGGCAGGTAGTCTGCACAATCAGGAGATGTGTAGGTAACACCCCATGGCTTGGTTACCTGCCTGCTATCAGCTGCCAGATGTCACTGACTGACTATGGAACAGCCTTATGGCAAGAAGAGGCAGACCTGGATTGGTGCTGCAGCAAAAGACAAGCATGACATTTCCCCAAAAGGTATGCTCAAAATACAGCATAGAGACACACACATTCCTAAGACACTGCAGTGAACAGGTGTCTCTTCCAGAGAATAATCTATGGGAACACCATGGAAAGGATAAAGTCTCTCTCTTGTCTTTGTGTTCAGATATCAATTTGATGAAAGTTTTGATAACCAAAGCACTGTTGTTTGCTAGTGAAGAGCTCATGGCTCTCAGTCCTGGCTTAAGAAGATCAGAGGATCTTTCAAAAATGGATGGAATCTTTTCAGTTTGTACATACATCAACAGTTCAGTCCTGAACATCAAGATACACATATAAGACACAAGTCCAGATTGAAAAAAAAAAGCAGCCACACTGATTCCAGTCAGCTGAATTAGAAAGATTTGTTTAAGAGACCATATAAATTAAACTTCTTTGCCATAGATATTCCATCAAAAGCCACCCACAGAGACACTTAAACACAGGGAGTTTTACAAGCAGCTCAGGGAGGCTGCCTTGGCAGCAGCCTTCTCCTCACCATCTCCTGTTCGTTGCATTGGTTTTGCACTTGTACCTGCTGTTGATTTCCCAGTTGGTGCATCAGTGAGCTGTTGGCTGGTGCACCAAACTCTGTCCATCAGGAATGACAGCTTATGCTGTAGATTCTAACTACAGCATCTTGATATGCTTGAGGGCTTGGAAAGATATAACCCCATCTTACACCAGTGAGAAATTAAAAGAAAAGGAATGTGTGGACAGGGAGAGAGAGCTCAGCCTGCTTAGGGGCAGGGGTGGCAAGCAGTGGAAAGAGCAGCCCTCCCTTTCCTCTCTCATCCTCCCCAAACCTCCCCATCCCCAGGACTGAGAGTCCACTGCTGTGCCTGTGCTACCACAGGGCCTTCAGGCACTCACCAGCACTTGGAGGCACCACTTCCCAACTGCTGCTCCCAGGTCAGAAGCATCCCATCTGCCTCAGTTTCCCCACAGACTTCACATTCAGCAGTTACAGGCAGCCACAGCTGCTCCCAGCATGAGATGCTCCATGTGCTGGCCCCACTGCCCAGCAGACAACCCTTATCCATGGACAACCCACACAGACACCATCAACAACCAGCACAGGCTATAGGACACTTAGGGCCACTTATCTGAAGACAATAAAGTATATGTACAGCAATAGTAAGTTTCAGAGTAACTGGGCAAAACAAAAGGATGGAGCGTTGACTCCATAGCCCTCTGCAGCCTCGTGGCTTCTCAGGGGTGTGGCACCTCCTTCTCATCCCCAGCACCTGCAGCTCCCTGCTCTGTCTTAGCAGCCGCCAGGCTCTGCTCTGCTCCCCTGCTGCACAGCCGTTGATGATCCTCACTGGGGCTGGCTGGTGCTTTGGGAGATGATTCCTTAATAGGCTGATCTCTGCTTGCAGAGAACTGAGGAAAGGAGGAAGGCGTTATCAGCTCTGATCTGGCATTACAGTGTGCCTGCTGCTTTGGGACTGCCTCCCAAAAGCAGAATTAATTGCTGGGCTAGAAAATGCAGATAAATCCATCAGCTCATACCACAATTATTTTCTGTAGCTGTGCACTGGGTTCCTGGCAGCCTAAAACACCAGTGACATCCACTCTTGCTACAGAGTGAGGCAGAAAAAAGAGGCTCTTGCCAAAGACTACCTGTAGGAGGAAGTGGTTGCCCAGCATGCAGTCAGAGTGAGGTGGTGGCACAGCTACAGCAGTGACCTGAAGCAGCAACCATCACCCCAACAGTATTTCCACCCCATTTCAGCACTTAAGGTGACTGTCAATCCAGACTCATTGCATAACTTTTCTAGCTTTTCTAAAGTAAATGCCTGGAAGACAGGATAGAAGGAGGAGGCAGAAAACTTATACTGTGAAAAAATGAGTCATTTTATACTGTAGACTTATTTACAGCAAACTCTGTGACTTGACGACAGTGTCTACAGCAACAAAGCAAATAAACCAGTCATTCCCAATATGCTCTTTTTTTGGGAGCAAACACAAACCTCGAACCAAAATTGTCAGGCTGCACAGGAATCACTTTCTTCTCCATGTTTTCCTTCCCTGGGTCCTGGTCCCCGTCTGTGCTCCCCAGCCCTGGCTGCAACACAAATCAACCATGACCATCAGCCAAGACTTTTTGTCAGGGAGTGTGTAAATCCAGGTACTGACCCTTTCTTCCCACTTCACCTCCCCACCTGTCTGATGTGAGCAGAACAGGACATATCAACAGCCTCAGTGCCCAGCTCCTGTCTTTGCATCAGCTCTGCTCTGAGTGTCTTCCTGCACTACAAAAAGGGCTTTTGTGTACTGGGTACCTACCACAGCTTAGAAAACCAAATGTCTGGGAGATGGAATTAACATGGCTATATTTTTTCCTTTAATTAAATGCCAGATTCAATACAACATTGTTTTTCCTGCCATCTTTTAAAGCATTCTTAAGTGACTAACTGAAAACAAGAAGACAATACACTTACCTCTGAAGAGAGGGATTCATGGAAACAAGCTTTTCTATTGAACTTTTTTACCCAGATTTGTTGGTTTTCCTCTGGCAAAGCAAAGAGTCAGGTAAGACAGGTGCCCCATCCAGTCATGAGTCCAGGCTGCCCATGGACACTGCTTCCAGAAGTATGGCATCCTGCTCCAAAACAGCATTTATGCATCATAGAGGTAATAGGTGACATTCTGCATGTTATCCAGTATTTAAACCCCTTCTTATCTATGAAGGCTTTACAAACTGCCACTAAATGGAGACACAGGGCACACGGGAAGCAGGCTGCAGGACAGCTGCCCCTCAGTGTGATTTTCACAACCCGTTTTCAAAAAGCAGCCAAACAGCCTTGGGCAGCCCCGAGCCAACCTCAGAGCAGCCCAGTGTCTAACACTCTGCAAAACCTTACCCCACGCTCTAAAATATTTGTGGCTATGCAGCTATTTGCTGTAAAACACATTTCAGGTTCCATCTGCTCTTTGAAAAACAAGCAGCACTAACAACAAATTCTCTGTTGCTAACCCTGACTTGTTCTTACCAGGTCCAACATGCCAATACTGCTGATACTTGAACCAAAAAAAAAAAAAAATTAAAAAAAATTAAGCAGGATTAAAAGTTCTGGGCTGGCACCAGGCATGGCTTTTTCCAATTCGAAACCCATGTAATTATTTCCATCATGACGTTGCCTCTTACAACCTTAAAACATTATTTTATCTGTGTGTGCATCAGCACCCAATGTTCATGCCCAGATTTTTGTACAGCTTTCTAACTTTGCTTTAAAGATAAAGTTCACAAGTGAAAAAAGGTCAGTGTAACTTTCATCAGATACAGGAATGAGTCTGGGAACAGACAATTATTTGGACAGTCAGTTTCAGGGCACAACATTTTGATACTATCTCAGATTAATGCACAACTGTGGTTTAATCTTTAGCCAAAACTCTTACCTGATATGATGTCATTCCTTTCTGCTCCCTAACTTATTACATATGCATTCCATCCACTTGTGTGACTTCACCTGTCAAAAGCTGGGCAGGTATTTTAACTGTCATAAAATTAGGATTTACTGGAAATTATTGGTTACTTTGATGTTAATAGTGTGATATACACTCTGACACAGCAGATCAGATTGAGATGTACTTATCAGACAAGCTGCAGTATGTGCTATGAGAAAAGAAACTTCTCTATTGGTAGCACAAAGTATTTGGAACTGTTCTGAACACCATAAACAAAAACAAAGCAGCTTAATTACAAGCTTTTTTTATTATTATTATTATTCAGTTAAGTACTTTCCCCCAAAGAACTGAGGTCTATTCTTATGCCATTTTCTTTCAGGGGGGAAGAATATTTTTAAATACAAAAGCATAAATGCCAAAATACTTGGAACACTTTAAATGACTACATGAAAGCTTCTCTCTAAATGCAATGGCACCTACTGGTGGGATTTGTCCTGTCAGTGGCACAGCAGTGTCTCCATCAGAGCAGCTGTAATGCCCTGGGGAGGTGACAATGCAGCAGGGCCCCCTGAGCCCTCTCTGCAGCTCATAAAGCACTGCAGCCATGTACCCAGTTCTTTTGGCTTTTTGTTTTGTCCCAAAACGTCATGGAGAGCTGATATGAATACATTCCAGTGTTTTACTTCTGAAGTGGCTGATGTTGGTTATAAGGAGACACTTTATTTTTTATTATTTTCACATTCCAGAATAATAATTCTATCTTTAGGTTATTTTTGAGTTGAGTTCTGGATAGTGGAAGACGTAAGATTCATGTTATCCACGTGGATTATGAGCATAGCAACACGTGCTACCAGCAGATGAGTAAAAGGGAGCAGATAAATAACTTACCTGAAGCTCTTGCCCTCAATTAAACACTGAGTAATGCTCAGTCTTAGTCCCAATCCCACACCATTCACCCAAGGGAAGTTCCAGCACAGCAAGGACAGGAACTACTCCCCGGCAAAGTCATTCAGGTCACGCTTGCAGCTGCTTCAGAGCCAGATGTGCATATGTTCGATGCCTCTCCTGGAAAGGTCATCTCTGAAAACATTACTCATAGAGCACTTCAGTCATTTCCAAGGAACAGGCGTTTTCTGCTTTTGGGTGAAACAACATGAGGTGTAAATATCACCTTGAGTTCCACATGGGTTTGGCTTTATATTTATAAAACAGTAGTGGTAGGTTTGCCAGCAGAAAGACATTACCTAGAATAGGTTAAGGCTTACCAGTGTTAGATGCCTCAGCGACAGGCAGTGCAGTACAGAAATATCTTGTGTTTAAAAATAGCCTCAACTGTCCTTCAAAGGGGTTAAGCAACTTTTTTTTTTCCTTCATCAGCAGAGCAGAGTGGACCAAGTAAAGGGGTAACCATTGTTACTCTGTGAATGAGGAAATACTGTTTATCTAATTTAGTGCAGCCCGAGGTGAAACATTAACTGAGCTTGGAATTATGATAGGATGTAAAATAGCCTGAACAAAAACATTGCTGGGCTTGCTTTTAAGGGCATGAACTTAGAGATCTTCCAAACTGAATCAGAATGATATGACAACACACACATTGTATTGAGGCATTCAGTGAAATGCTTACCTTCAGACGATTATTTTGAGTGCTGTGGAAATAAGGAAAATGAGGGAAATTTTATATTATGAATGTTTCCCAAAAGATTATGAAAATATTTTAAAGGGATAAAAATAAATAATCACAGACTAACATTCAATTTTGCAGTTCAAAAGATAAAGAAAAGGTCTTAACAGCACTTACATAGTTTGGTATGGGCTACCTGCAGAGTTCTCTGTCCCATCTCTGTGCGACAGGATTGGCATCAGCTTCCCACAGGCTCTGAGCTGGAGCCAGGTCGCTGCTCCTTGTGCATCTGGGATAAAGCAGGTTTCACAGGCAACTATGTCTCAGGGTCGTTCTTTGTCTTTCACATGTGCCAGGAACATACACCTGCCTTCTAGGGAACGCACACACCACACCAACAGGGAAGTCGCAAAAAGGAGGGAAGAATCAGATGGTTTTGCTCATGTAATTATTTACAGTTTACTTTTGTTACAGTAAAAGCACCTCTAGCCCTGGCACGAATAAAATAACACGTTCCTGTTACAAAAATAATTGAAATGCTTGTGAGCTGATGAAGAACATGACCTTTGGTATAACACTGATAAAAATCTGACAGAGAGAAAGCGTCTGCTGTCCTTAAAGGCCCTGTAGCCTATTTACTGCTTTGTCTGCGGTCACGTCAGATCACCACACACCCCTGAAGAAGTTATGTGGCATTTGGAAAAGTACTGACCATGGGACTGCTGGTAACCTGGTGTCCTGGCAGATCCCCAGTCAATTATCAAAGGGAATTTGCTTATGTCAGGGCCATATATCTGCCAGTGAATGCAAGGACTGTATCAAAAGGGAGATCGGGAAGAGGAGGAACAAAACTGACACTGTACACTCATGAAAATTATGTATATGGGTGTATATATATAT
>JANHGL010005512.1:0-55846 GCA_024611195.1 Ceyx melanurus | reverse complement strand
TGGGGCCATGAGCAGGCACAGAGCAGGGGACTTCCATTCCCACAGTGAAATAATTACCAGCCAAATCAAAAAGGCTAACAGGAGAAGCTACACCACCTTCCCAAATACACTGTGCACTTTAGGCCTGACCACCCTGGTGTGTGGTAACTGTCACTCAGAGCCTCTGAATGGCATTACCTGGTGTCCCCCCAGCTGCTGCTCGTGGTTCAGGTGCCACCCTAGCTGCATGTAGCCAGCACTCTGAAAGTCTTGTCTGCTAAAAGCACTGTGGGGAAATTAATAGGCACTTTGGGAATGCTGTGCACTCTTCGCTGTAATGTCCAACCAAGTGCACTCTTCGCTGTAATGTCCAACCAAGTGCACTCTTGAGACAGAAACCTGGTGGCATGTCACATTTACAAGAGAAAATTTAACTCTAATAAAGATTAATACATGGGGAGTCATCACCATGCTTTTCCTAATTGTATTTCAATTAACCAGTAACCTTGAACAAACAGCATGGCCTTTTGTTTTCCTGTTTGCCAGACTGGGATTGCAGGAGGCATAGCCTTCACTTGCTCTATATTTTCACTATAGACTCCTGGACTTCAAACTCTGATCCCTAAATATCCTGTAACACCCTCTGCCTAGAGGAAAAATCTGCTTTGCAATGTTGAAGCAGTGCAGTATGAATTATCTGTGAGTGAAACAAGAAGAAAACTTATTCTTCTTTGTGAACACCCTCTGATACACAGCAGTCCAGGAGCTGCTGCCTGGGACTCAGCACCAGCATTAGCCTTGTGCTCCACAAGCACAGTGTCCCACCTTGCTCCTCCCTGGCCAGCTCGGCCCTCTGAAGTTTCATTGAGGCCCCTGGAAGATAATTTTTGGGATGTCAGACCTCCTTGAGGACTAGGCTGAGGGTACAGAACACTTGTGACAAAGAAATATAGTACATAGTAAAGAAGGAACTTGTGGAAGACCAGACTTATGGTCTGATTCCTGTTGTTAAATCAATCCCTACAACTTTCCAGCAAAAGATTTATGATTTTTTTTGCTTTCACTCTTCAGCTTTGCCCTCATCCATTGCTCTAAAGGCAAAAATTAATTTTCCTAATTGCCTAAGAGCCCCTATTCATGGCCAGAGACACCACAGCACCGTCACCATCCTTCACAACCCAAAATATCCTGAATGTTGGGCAACTCAGCTGCAGACACCAGATGGCTGTTCCTGCCAACTCAACACGAGCAGTGCAAGTAAAGGAGCCTTTGAAAGCTGTTTGATTTTATTGAATGACATTTTGGTGTTAAGAAAACAAAACATTGTACTGGGAAATTCAGACTATGCTGACACGTGATGATATTTTCTGGACTTTGTTGATGACTATAAAACCTGTGACATTATCAACAATGACATTACTGGGTATTTCGCCAAGCTCTGTGCAGGGAGCAAGGGAGCACTGAGGTGCCTCGAGCCAGAGGCTGAATACAGCTTATCCCCCACAGAGGTCTCAGACCATTTGCTTGTTTTCTGCCAGTCCCCCCTTATTTGAGTGCCAGCTGTGTCCTGGGTTAATTCTGGATGTGCTGTGGGTGGAAGCTGAGGGTCTGGGAGAGCTGCAGTGCTGCCACTCATTGAAAACAAAGAAGAATCCCACACAGCCAGGGCCCGGGTGCCCATATATCAGTGCGCTAAAAATACCTCGAGAGCGAAACTACAGAATATCAGCCAAAAAACATCTACTTCTCCCCACTTTGCCAAGTGCTAAAACAAGAAAAAACCTAGTATGGGAAACAGGTTTGACCAGCCTTGTCACATTTTTTGTGTTGTCTCTGCTCTCTAACACAGACCCAGGCAGGACTTTTGTCTATCCCTTCCAGACTTTGTCAGTACCATGAGACACAACCAACCCCTTCCCCAGGGCATCTCTAGCCCACTGCTCTTTTCTTTCTCCAAGCCCCGACAACAGGGCATCTTCTTAATCCATGGATTTGACCCTGGAGGGAAGAAATAGCTAATGCACAAAAACTGCAAGATTGGCTTGGTTCCCAGCCCTGTCAAAATCACCTCCACAATCATAAGGCTTTTCTCAGCTCCTACACAAATGTGGCACAAGGCAGCACCTCCCAGCCTCACCACAGGCTATAGAGATACTTCCAGGAGATGGCAAGGTGTTCAGATACTGCCAAAAGAAAGGTCACACACATATTAGAAACACCACACCAAACCCATCGTAAAGCTACAGGAAAGGAGCAGCACATCTCTCTATTACATTTTTGAACATGGCTTTTACTGTATCTAAAATTACCTGCAGGTCTCTGCAATGTCACTTCAATTTCTGCAACAATCTTTTGTTGCCCTGCTGAGCGAGGCTGCTCAAGCCCTGGAATATCTTCTTTGCAGGCTGTAATGAGATTTCTGTTGCAATGGGGATTAAATGTGCTCTCAAAAAATGTGAATTTTCAAGTTCTGAAATTCTGCTGCTGGACTTGGAAGCTGCCAAAATCTAGACCATACTTTCCTGGTTTTGCATTCTTATACATTACGTTATGACATGCACTAAATAGTCACTGCTACAGTAAGACAAACTAAAAGCTTAAGTATTCTGTTAATTGTAATTATATATTTATTACTCAAATAACTGCAAGGCATTACTCTGACTGAAATCTCTTGACTACTTTTCATTCCTAAATGTCTCTTGTTCACTTGTGTCCAGCTGTTCCATTTGAATACAAAAGATTGATCTAGAAAACAGCTCCATAATTTGTAGCAGATGTCTTTAAATATTTTATCATTACAATATCACATCTTAGTGTAAAATAAAACAAATTAACTACTTTAAGATATTAAAAATAAATAAATAACTGAAACAAAAATTGAGAGCAACTTTGTTGTTGTAGTATTTCTGCAGTTCAGATTGTCATAGAAATGCAGGTTTTTCCAAAGAGTTTACTAATTGTGAGTAACAGCACAGGCAGGTCTTCCCTCCCACCAGTGTAATGCTCACATGCTATAATTGATACTATTTTTCTCACATACAACTGGCTGGTGGATAGTTTCCCACAACAGCTCATGCCACGTAAAGGAAACACAAATCTCTTGTACTTCATTTTCTGAGTTACCTAAAAATGTAGAGTATCTGTTCAGACAGAAAACACTGTTCACTTTCTTTCCTTGGATATTTACATTGTTATATATTTTCAAATGATACAGAATTATAGATAAATCAATAAGTAATTAGAACAAAGAAGTTGGACGAGTTTCCATGAAAATGTCAACAAAGTCAATCTAACCCTGTCGTTCCTACAATAACACATGGAGAAAGACACTTTTCTTTCACAAGACTAAAAGGAAAGTTTAAACAGAGCACTCTGGAAATAACCACATCCCTTGAGGATCCGGAGAGCTTTGATTCATGTTCTACCTCTTGAAGGGTGTGACAGGTCTCCTGCTTGTAACCAGCCTCTCCTGTCCAGCAGGGGTAGATCCGTTGCCAGCTCTCCCATCAATTAGAACACACAGGATTTCTGTTTATGCAGCTCCCATACCTGATCCCAAACACTGCAGACCTGGTAGGATGAAAAGACACAAAGTTTTGTTTCAGTTCTCTTTCTGTGAATTAGAAATAATTATTTTCCCCTAGATTCTGTTCTTTAATGTTCACCTTCCCTACTCTCCATGTTTCTCCATGTCAGCTGCATCTTCTGGCCCTAAACACAAGAGAACTGGGTAGCCAGTAACTTCTACTTGGGCAGAAAAGTAGATCTTCATGCACCAACATATCCAGGCCTCTTCCCTTTCCAGCTTTGCTGGACCTGCATGGATGAACAGAGATAATTCATTTCACAGTAAGAAAAAGCTATCATTGTGTTCAAAAGTAACCTTTTACATGCTGGATTGTGGCACGTGCCTCAGTTTCACCCTACCATGCTCTGAAGGATGTTCCAATGATGCACAGCATCATTGCAGTGCACACCTGCCCTCTTCTCCACTGTGCCTTCAAACTGGCAGATGCAGCACTCCCAGACCATGTAGACAGCAAGATGAGATACTCTGCTTGCAAGGTGGATGAGCTGAGAATAAAATCAGATATGTCTACCCTCTCCCAGAAGTGCCTAAGACTCCCAGAAGGCACTTGAGCAAACCCACCACTGAAAGAGAATAAAGAGCGTCCGCATGTGCTGGCGACCCCGAGCACACCTCACCCAGCAGCTGCTGGCTGTGCTCTGGAGCTAGGGAGAGGTGCTGAACAGGCAGCTTCATCACCTTTTCTTCACAGAGACAGCAAAGAGCCACGTTTGGCGTTTTCCCCAAGGAACTGCTGTCTATTGCTAGCAGGATGGTGGCCGGGTGGCAGAGGTGAGTGTCCCCAGGACAGTGGCTCCCTGTCTGTGCAGCCAAGAGCTGGCCGGGAGGGGCAGGCAGCTGAGCAACACAACCTGTTTAGGCACTGGAGTGAGACCAATACCATGTTTCACATAAACAGCTTTATTTTCACATTTCTGCATGTATGCAAGAGAATGTTATTTTTTTCTGGGATGTGCTGGTTGACATTTATACCCTACAGAATAGAGTTCAGCAGATTTTTAAATATATGTATATATATATATGTACACACATATATATAGTCTCACAAAATTTCTTCTGCATTTTTCCATGTATCAGAATGGATGTTTACAACAAACCAGAGCTAAAGGGACACTGCAAGGTTTTGTTTATTTTTTCTTACCTCCAAAATAACATTTACATTTCTCTTCAGCTCAATTGCCTGTTCTCCTGGTTACACTTAAGCAAAAAAGCTGAAAAGACATGCCTTATAAGCTTTCAATATTACTACTCCCAGATACTATCAGTGAGGCAGGGAGAAGAGTTTGGAACTCTTATTTACTCAAGTGCCAGTCAGGTGTCACTGCACTCCTGTATCAGTGATGCAAATAAATCATTAGCATGTAAATGCTTTGCTCACAACACACTTCAGTTTAACAGCCTCTGTGCAGGTAGACATGTGTTCATAAGAGTCTTGCTTTTAGAACTTTCACAGTAAATTTTTAACCTGACAGTGTTCCTTAAGAAAAAAAAATACATCCTGGGCTTAAGAAAGGATGCCCTTCTACTGATATTTTCTTCTTCTTATTAAAAACAACATTTTTTAAACCATTCAACAGAATGTAATTGCCATTGGAGAATAGCATTTGTAAGAGTGAAGCTAGGCATTGCTGCTCTATTAACATGGCTTTAGTCATCACTGTTTCTATTATTTGCACATTTCCTTAGGTCTTTCGTGGCAGTTCCATGAAGAAGAAAAAAGTCCAATACACTGCTGCTACCACCCTCTCAGACATCACACGCAGACAGAGAGGTTTGTCCCCAGACGTGTCACAGTCAGGCAATGCAGAAGTTCTGCCCACAGCACCTGAGCCTCGGGGTATTCCAAGTATCCCAAACCTCAGGTTTCTAGCTTGACTCGTGATTACTCACAATATTGTGGTGCATTCAAAGCAACAGGAAAACAAACATCGACGGTAACAGGCACGTCACTTTTTTTGCATTATCATTAATCACATTCCCATATTTCAACAGTGTTGCCTAAAATGCACGTTAGACTTTTTTAGAAAATGCTGGCATGAAGATGCAGACTAATGTTTGTAACTAATGAAAACAGTCAGACTAATGATTCAGACATTATTTAAACATTCACAACGCTGAGGAAATTTGCAGAGCTGATAGCACTGACAGATAGTCTAACAGTAACTTAGAAGCCAGCACAGTAACTACCTTCCGCATACTGGCAGCAGGATTTATGATGGTATGAGATTAGAATAGCATACTATGTTTTATTTAGAAAGCTGTAGTAGTATTTGCCATAAATATTGCAAGCCCCATTTATGAGCGATGGGAGGCTTTGCAAGTTTACAAAGTAACATTCACAGAAAACATAAAAAACGAACCCAAAGACATTTCCATGCAGAGTAGGATTCTCTCACAGTCACTGGATCTCTGTCAGCTGTTGGCTGGAGCACACATGCCACACACACATGCTGCTCCTGGAAAACCCAGAGGCCTGCTCTGCACCAATGCACACTAGGCTCTGCTGGTACCAGCGGGTTCAGAGACACACTCAGGATAGGAAATGGTTCTGCAAAAGCAACGACTTTGCCACAGACTGAAATCACAGTTATAGCTCTGTGAAAATACAACTGTTGGCTGTCAACTTGGCAAATCCTCCTGTCTCTCAGCTACAGTGGACTTCAAGGGGGGCAGGGAAGTAGCAACCCAGGGCTGAACATCAAGAATGTGTAATGGGGGAGGGGGGAGGAGGAGTCTGGAGACCAAAGTTGAAGATGGTTATGCCTCAAGGGCAGAACTGGGACCAGTGAGGCTTTCAGCATCTCTCTCTGCCTAACATACCCCTATTGTTACTGGAGCTGAAAACAAGGAGATGCCAAACTGCAAGGTCACTAACAGGAGCCTGATTATATCAATACACTTAAGCCCATACTGAGAGTAGCATCCCAATGTTTGGAATATGTTGCCAAACTGGGGCCACACTCAACAGAAAGCAGTGGCAGCCCCTACAGCAGAGGCACCCCCACACCACTTGTATGGTGCTTCTAGTAGTGGAGACTGAGAACACAGCTAAGGCCAGACTCATCCCAGGGACTCCAGAAATTAATTTAGCTTCTGGGACTAGGGTATCATCCAACTAATAATGTTTTCTTTTGAAAAGGGCACATTCAAACATTTTCAGGCTGCATGTGCCATCTCAGAAGCAGATTTGGAACCAGGCTGTTAGAGGGGAAAGGCGCTGCTGTGCTAGCCCAGTGCAAACACTTGCTTGCCATTGCCTTGGCCACTTGTCAGTGCTCACACTAATAATAGACAGATGCTCTTTTAGTGTGGGGGAAAAAAAGCAGATTAGCCATGATATTGAATTCTGTCATTTGCAAAAGTGATTGCAACAGGAGTCAGAAGGAATAGTGTAAACATTGTGCATTATTTCAGCTACAACTGATGTCTTCATCAGGTGCCTATTAAATAAAAACAGAATTGACAATACTGGTGAGCTGGAGAGGCTGCTCCCAGCACTGCTTCACTTCTGCATCTCACAGCACGTTACTGGCAGTGCTACGTTCTGTGTCACTGCCAGGGGGAACTCAGTAACAGCATTTGTAAGAAGGCAATACACAGGACAGACCAGGGTGTCATTCATTTGCACTTGTACCTTCACCCATTGAATTGCACTTTTGATGGCAACTGGGAAACTTAGAGTAATAAAGTTCAGACTACATGGAAGTGTATGGAGGAGGAGCACAGTAAAAAGGGAAATGTCCCACCTTGGGGAATTAGCACAGCATTACACCAGTACTGAGCAAACCTAATTCTAGAATCAGGAATACTTCAATAGATTAAATGTTTATAAAATATAGGGCTACAGAAATGAGGCATTCTATATATTTTGTATTATAAAAAGCTTCCACTTATATTATTTTTAAAATATATCTTCACTTCTAATAGTACATTTGTAATATATTATCTGATAGAATAAAAATATATGCTTACGGGATGGGAGCGATGTAGCAGTATGGCAGGGACCCTCCTTTCTGTGTGGTTTGAGCAGCTGTAAAAGTTGATTGTTCCCTCCTTCCCCTGGTTTCTCAGCCTGGACACTTTTAATGGCACTGGTGTGGTAACTTGCTTAAGAGTCTTCTGCAAAGCAGGCATGTTCCTCAGCTGACAAATAATCTACTGGCCAAAATCCAACCTTGTGTAAATTCACTACATGATTCTTTCTGTTTTACTAATTACAAAACAAAACAAAGCTCTGTTTGGCACTAGTAAGGGAATGGGACTTGCACAGTCACATAACTGTCTTGTCGGAGGAAAGTTTGCTACAGAAAATGTTAAACTTCCACAGGGTCATATGGGCCTGTGACAGTTGATTCTGAGTCTAGTAACAAATAAGTATCTCTCAAACTAGTTTGTGGAAACAGAGATGCATCATCTGGGCCCTTTTCTGTACTAAGTGAAACTGGAAAGCCTAAATAAATCCATAAAGTGGATAACTCTACCACAGCACCCAGTGGAAAAGTACAGATGTTTGAAGGATGAATCTAGGAAGTGTGTGCCAGACTACACCAAAAGGACCATAGCACACAACCATGGTGCTGCTGAGATGCACACTGGAGAATCACTTGGTGTACTAGGACTGCAGAAGGTGGCTGGGACCGGAGCAGGTATTAATCTTCCTGTACCAGTCCTTTTATACCTTCGAGGTATTGCAAGAACTTACCACCATTGAACAGGATTTGTGCTGTAGTTTGATATTTATATGTGCAACACATGTTTTTGCTCCTTTGTGGCTCACCCTGTCATGAAGATCCTCTGGTTAATGTGTTCAGGAAAAACTCTACCATGGATTTTTTTCCTCACCACTCAACCTGGTGGCACCAGTGCATGTGAGAGGAGAAGTGGGATCTCTGCAGAAATGGGGATGTTGGCACACAGGCTGTCTGCTTAATGGTCAATTTTTACAGACTGCCCTGGTAGATTTGATCTTTGTCAAAGCACGGGCAAGGCATTCATAAAACATTTTGCCATATGGCAGTATAGACTGAGCCTTTTGCTTGCAATAGATGGCTGAGTAAGCAATTGACATGTGCTAACATATGTAATCAAGCTTGCTAGATTAAAAGCGGGACTTGTGCCTAGCAAACAATGCTGTATATTACTCGTTGAACTTCGAGCAGCAGTTCTCTCTTGTCAGGATTTATTAAAATATTCACATGCTTCCAAAACGAAACAAAGGTCCACCGGCGTCTCCTGGGGAGAAGAGGTGGGATCGGTTGCATTCAGTTACCATTTGGTTGGAGATGTTATACAAAATCCTCACACACTGAGCATGGCTGAATTGTAAAAAGCTTTCACCAAGAAAGGAGATCTTTGCTACGCAGTCTCTGACTCCTCCAGTACCCGCCAGCTGTGGCTACATCACATTCTCAAAGAGCTGTAGGGATCTCATGATATTGTCATCCTGAAAGCAATGAGAAGATATTTTCACACAAGCAGCACTGATGAGTAGGACTCGTAATGTTGCACAATACAGAAGGGGCTCTGCAGCTGCTACCACAGACAACAGCCTTCCTTTCATCCTCAATGAGCTGGAATGGATTCAGTGATCAGGTTCTGATTCAGTAAAGCAGCTGTCTCTTACTTTGGCACCTTAGTTGTCTGGAGGCACACAAGCACGGAATCTTTGTTTGATATTCAGCATGGGCTGTGCTTTACTGCATTGAGCTGGTGACTGTGCCAACCCTTAGACTGCAGTGCCCAACTATACAAAAACATACTTAGCTAATATGCTTCAAAAGGCCAAATGAAATTGGAGATTTTGAACTGATATACCAGCTGCCTTGAAGGACCACTTCATCCCAGAAATACCTGCAGCCCCAACCCAAAATACATGCTACCTCATCTTCTCCAAGGCTCCTAGATCCAAATGAGAAAGTTGTAGACACACAAGGAAAATTCCAGTTTGTTTCTCATGGTCTCAAAATTGTATGTTGACGTGATTATCAGAGCAATACTGCAAAACATAATGATGATTTCCAACCCCCAGGAATTCAATTATTCCAAAAGTTAGAATAACTGTTTGCCCATAATGTGAAAATAATTTTGCACATTGAGTAATTTAGGAAATCTGTTGCATCTCACTGCTCTGCCTTATTTAGAGGCTGCCTCCATCTCCCTTACTTCTGACACATTTCAGTGGGTACTAGCCTGAGGCAGTGCCTTGCACAAAAGGCTGATCATCCTTTCCAGGGCAATGCCAGCAGCTCACTGTCCATGAGCAGCACCCTTAGAAATGTCAGAGGTGAGCACCACAGTGCACTTCTGCTGTTTTTTTCATAAGGAAACTACCCATGACAGTGCACCAGTCTGCTCAGCTCCCAGGGTGAGAACATCAGCAGAAAGAACTGAACCCACACTAGAGCAGAGCACTAAAACTCCAACACTTGGAAGTAAAGCCACTTCCATACTGAGACCACTAATTATATACACAATTATATCCAGCCTGATGGCAAATTATGAATGAGAGGAATACACAACACAAATGATCAAATTAAAGATGAGGCCAAAAATAAGCTAAAACAATCAAGAGAGAATAAGAACAAAGTAATGAAAAAAAAAAAAAAAAAATCCTTGTATTATACATCTGGTAGCAAGAATTTTGCTGCCTCAAGTCCCTGCCTGAGAGGGAATTTGGATGTTGCCCAAGCCAGACTTCCCAGCCAATCACTGGGAAGCCACCCTCACCCTCCATCACGTGCCTTCCCACAGCGCACAGACAGAAGAGCTGTCTGGCTTCAGAACAGGAAAGACTTTTCCAGGGCAAGTTAAATACACAGGATGCAATTATTTGCAGCAGTGTAAGCTTTCTAAAATGCAGAGGCCATTACTGTACTGATTTAATATTAGAGCTATTTCTGAGCAAACACTCCCCAGCTAATTACAGTCTAAGACAACAGACACTCAGCCAATTGCACGTTAATGCAGATGCTTGTCTTTGTGCCAGTGCTAACACCACCAGCAAATATTTGTTACAGTCAGCCTAACATATGGACTTTGCAAGAGGGAGCTTATTTCCAAAACCAAAGAAAATATAAATCATTGCTCTGATGGCAGCATTTGCTTTTAATGTTTGACCAAGAAAACATCAAATAAGTAATTTTGAGAGACCTTCAGCTCTGGGCAGGTCCATCAACATGGAACCTGCTAATGACATCTGGGGGCAGCAAACAAAGACAGGATCAACCTCTTAAAAAAATAAACCAAACCAAACCAAACCCAAATCACCACAAAGCCCCTACAAACTAAGAGTAATGGCATTATGAGCTTTCTCTAGAGTTATCTGCTTGTCTATAGAATCACAGAATGGCTTGGGGTGGAAGGCACCTTAAAGATCATCTGGTTCCAACCCTCCTGCCATGGGCAGGAACACCTCCCACTCAAAGCACCATCCAACCTGGCCTTTAACACTTCCAAGGATGGGGCATCCACAACTTCCATGGGCAATCTGTTCCAGTGTCTCACCATCCTTGTAAAGCATCCCTTCTTTATCTCATCTAAATCTACCTTCTTTCTTTTTAAAAGCAACACTCCCTTCATCCTATCACTACACTTCTTGATAAAAAGTCCCTCCCATCTTTTCTTTAGGTCCTCTTCAAGTAGTGGACAACTGCTGTAACATCTCTCTGGAACCTTCTCTTCTCCAGGCTGAACAACCACTAGTTTTCTCAGCTTATCCTCAGACAGGAGAGGTCTTCAGCCCACTAGTCACCTTCATGGCCTCCTCTGGACCAACCCCAGCAGATCATGTCTGTCTTAATCCAGGGGCTCCAGAGCTGGAGGCAGTACTCCAGGCCAGGTCTCATGAGAGCAGAGTGAAGAGGGAGAATCAGGTACTGCAGTTCACTCAGGAAAATAAAAGCACTGGCCATGAAGAGGCTTTCTCCCATGATTGGCCTGACCCTACTTCACTATTCAGTCACAGGCTTCTCAGAGCATCACCAGAAACTCAGTCTTAAAGCTGTTATTTTCACAGAGCAAAGGAACCTGGGATCCTGAGCAGCATCTTGTTTCAAATGGAGTTTGTCAAAGGAAAAGCAAATGCTGTGGCATGAGCTGGACCTTTCATTACAGTTATAGTTTTTCCTTACCTCTTGACACGATTCAATAAACTCATCTAAAGTTACAACACCATCTTTGTTTTTATCCATTTTCTGCAAAATAAAAAAATAAAAAAAATGTTTCCATAGGTAACAGTGCAGTTATAATAGAATATCTTAGCTAATGTGACCTATATAAACTTAGGGCACTTTACAAGCTTCAATTACAGAGTCAGTCAGAGGTTAAATTTGCTGACTGCTAAGGGCTTGTTGACTCTGTAGTTTGGAGCACCTCTAAGGTAATCTACAACTGTTTCCTCCTTGACATACACAGCAGCCTCTGCCCTTCTTACATCTATTGTTTATTCACAGCTCCCAAAAGGGCTGTGACATGCAGAAGCTTCAGACTCTCTGGATGTCACACATCCCAATGTAAAGGGTTGGGTTAAGAGGCAAAAGGGGTGCCTTCAGAGCCTGAAAATCAGCAGACACTGTAGTCTTAGGCTGAATGGATGCTAGGGTTTATTTTGCAATAGATATTGTGTCATAGGATTGAACTTGGGGTTCACTTTACTGTCAAGTATATCAGTGCATAGCTCAAACATTAAGAAAAACATTTAAAAAATCAAGTACCTGAAAGAATACTTCTACATGCTGCCTTGGAGCATCTTCCTTCAGCACTGGATACGTGTACTTTCCCATCATATCATAAATTGCCTTTACAATATCCATCATTTCCTGCAATGGTGACATGCCAGCACAAACACAAAAGGGAAATTAAGAAATGAGAGCACATTTCATTCTTTTACTGCCCTTTTCTTCACCCACCTCCTGTTAGAAACAGCACAGAGAATGTCTACACATGTGTATGAAGACAGATGTATCATCATATACAAGTTCACCTATAAAACCCAAGTGATCTTTTTGTGGGTGCCATGGCTTTGGCACAGCTGTGCTGGAGGGCCCTGCAGGGCTCCTATCCCTGCCCTGGCCAGCAGCACTGCAGGACGTGCTCCATCCACCATGGCAGCTACTGGTGATGGTGCTCAGCTGCAAGTGGCACCAAACTTGTCCCAGATCCTTCTCTGGAGCCAGGGAACTTCACAGCAGTCAATGGGAATCCAGCCCTTCTCCACACCTTGCACAAACTGCCACATAACTCCATGACCAGCAGCAGTAGCTACAAACCCTCCAACTATGCACAACAGTTTTGAGAAGAAACACCAAGATGTATTTGGAAACTATTCAAGGTTACCATGCTCAAAACCAAGGCTTCCCACAAAAGGAACAAGCAATACCAGAGAAGAGAATAAAACCAGATGGTGATGCAGAATCTGGGAGCAGTGCTGAGGACTTCTAGTGCTTTGGGTGAACCCACACCATTCCTCCCAGCACAGCCAGAAATCCCTTGCCCCACAGTCACCACATATCTATTGCCACCATCACCCTCCCCTCCACAAAGGTTATGTTGCTCCTGGCAACATAGGATTTTGCTCCTGGCTAAAGTAACCCATTTAAAGGCACTCTAATACTGAAAAACATGTATTGCATGATTTTGCAGACAAGATCTCTGTGCACTTTACTCAGGCAGAGATAAATGCTCAAGTTCAGTCTGATTTTCATGTAATAAGCTGCATGTAAAATTATTTGTGCTCTACAACAGAAACCATTCAGTGCTCTTCAGAAATGAGCCCCAGTTGTCAGAAACATCCTTACCTCCTTGTTGATATAGCCATCCTTGTTGATGTCATACAGATTAAAGGTCCATCTTAGCTTTTCATGGACAGTTCCCCGCAACAGAATGGACAATGCCATCACAAAATCCTGGTGCAAGGCAGAGAGGGCAGTGTGAATGTTCATAACATCCTCTTCTAAGTCACCTTCTTTATTCAGTGCCAGTCAAGAGACTTATCTTTTTAGGATAGAGAATATGGTCAGCAGCCAGTTCTGACTCCCTTTCCCAGACATGTGTCCTCTCTGACTGAACTCAACGGGTGCAAAAATACACATCTGCTTTTTGTGAGCACTGCCAGATGCTCCAGTGGCCACTCTCCTCCTAGAAATGGTCTTCTGCAAGGAGCTACCACTCAGACTGCCACTGCCTGGTAAAACACAGCCAGACTCCTAACTGGCAGTAGAAGTCAATGCTTTTGTACCCCTAGATCTGGGGTACTGGCAAAGAAGGAAGAAAATTCAGCATTTTTTTCTGTTCCACCTTGAGAGAGACAGAGTGATTCCAAACTCCTCTAACATGGGGAGCCTCAGATTTTGTTCTCTGGCAAAATCCATCAGACTTGACCAGATGTGATTCCCACAACTAATAACTCAATCTGGGACACATCATTTTAATGGTATTTTTTGCTTCCAATAACTTTGATATATTGTTTATACTACGCAACAGTTCAGGCACTGTAAATAGCATTGCTACAGGGATTTACTAGTACAGGCAGAACTTCAATCTAACAAACCTACACAGTTCCTTATATCTCCTCTAATGTACTTAGCCCTTCCTATGTTATCTCCATTAGCTCCGCATGGGGCAGTGCACCACTTCTTAGAAACCTTGGCTGCGTTTTCCCCAAGGCCCTGAGAAATTTGAATTTGCTGAACAACATAAAAAAGGGGATAAAATGCTTATGTTTGACAACCACTGAAGAGACAGGTTTGCCAGGAAGGAAAGTTCAGCACTTTTTTTTTTTTTTTAATACTTATCTAAGCATTTTCCTGTGTCTCAGTCTCTTTGGGTTTCTGGAAACATCTAACTACAAAGCAGCTGCCATGTACAAAACTCCCACTGTAGTCATCACTGTAGAGATGCACATATACCTATGGTAACAGTCTCATCTGACATTTGATAAATCATAGAATCATAGATATAATTGATCAATTTATGAATGAGAAATATGAAAGATGTCAGTCTTACCTGGAAATTGCTGGACTTTTTGGCCATTTGATGGCAAAGGCAAGACTGCCTGTGATTTCTAGTTGATTCACAGCAAATGGTCTTTGAAGCTATGAATTTCATCCTCCACAAGTCTATGACTTACCATATCTCTTTGCTGCACTCCTACAGCCACTCCTGTAGCTATTTGTAGCCACAGCAACAGGCCTTTCAGTTAAAGGGTGGATTTAATTTCCACTTGGTACCAAGTACCAGAGATGCTTGTTCAATATATCAGGTAAGCTTAACCCCCCCGTATTAACATATAACAATTCAGTCATGCAGTGCAGAAGGTAGAGGATGTAGCTTTGACATCAAAACGCTCTGTGCCACTAATAACTGTGGCACTGCCCTTCACCATTCCCCTCTGCTACACAAATCCCTGCCATACCAGCCAGCACAACCCATGGGTTTATGTGGTGAAAGGAAATGGACAACTCCATCTGCATGAAAGGGACAGAACCAGATTTTAAAATGTCACTCCACTTTAGGCTGAAGCCTCTAACCCATAATCCAACAAGCCCTCCTAGATGACAATGAAGAATTCATAGAAAAGCCTAAAAACACAAAACTGAGAAAGGTGCATCAAAGGAGGATGTGAAAGATCACCTCGAACTTGACGGAGCCGTTCTGCGCGGTGTCGAAGGCGTTGAAGAGATAATGTGCGTACATGCTGGCATCTGGAAAACACAGAGGGCACTGATGCTTATTGCTCACCTCCCTTAAAACAACCTTAAAATGTATAAGCTTTTACTACAGTAGGAACAATTTGGATTAAGGGGCTGTACTGGCAGGAAGGAGCAAAAAACCCCAAATGATCCAAGTGTCTCTGGGGCAAATTCAGTATTATCTCTGGTGGAAAATGCAGCAAAAGCACCATGTGAGGCAAGGCCAAGATCCCCAGAGACTGTGCAAATTCAGAATGGTCTAATTCCAGTGATTTCAGTTTGACCTGTGACTGTTACAGAGCAATATCATCCCAGGCATAATTTCATCCTTTTGAATCTTAAATTGCTAGTTAAAAAAAATATTCTATTAAGTTTTTTAGGGCCACCTGAAGAATGGCTGTCAACTAGGGAAAAAAAAGTAATGATATACAGAAAAAGGTCACCTAGGTATATGACCTTAAGACCTTCACTGGCCTGATCCCTTCTCTGGAGGCAATTCACACTGCTCTGTATTACTAGAGCCCAGCTTTTCGAGATGGAAGCAATGGACATTAAATTCCCTTAAATTATTTCATTACTATTCTAGCACTCAGACACTTTTTTCTCTTCTACTCTTAGCCTTCAGCATATGGAGCTAAGTCTCCATACTCAGTGTCTGGGTGTTCAGGTGAAGCCTTGTGCCCTGTGCTACACAGGCTGTCAGGTGGAATGAACCAGCATCTCTTCACTCTGATCTTTGTGAAATGATTTAATCATTTCACATTATTCAAATACAGGGAAGTTTAACAGTGTGCAGAAAAATCAAATATTTCAGTTAATGTTATCCATAAGAATAGAATATACTGGATTGGAGGGAAAAAATAATCTACTACTTTTTAAAGAGAAGGATTCTGAATTCAAATGGCTCCAGAATAAACCCACAGAACTACTTACAAGACTGCCCTACTAAAAGCTCCTATTAAGATAGATTAGACAATGAACTAAAAATACTAGAGTTCTTATTTCAATAGGTTTTGATGTACATTAAGAAATACATCACCAGGATCGTTTGATGACAGATTAACAACAATGAAAACCTGTCAAGTATAGGAGTCCAATGTAGCAAAAATATCACAAGGCAGGAATGACACTGCATGAAGTTTTTATAATTCAGAGCTAATTTACTACCTCTGGAATGTCAAGTTTATCTGTACAGAGAGCTATAAAAAGGAAAAAAATCCCTAAGGAATCTGAAATGTTACAGTTTATGACACTAAGGTTATACAAAGAGTTTGGGAACCAAGTGAAAGAGAACAGTAAAAAATATGAAATCACATCTGCTGTTAAACTGATTTATTATTAAGCATGGGCGTATGCCATCATCATCAACTAAGGACCAATCTCATTTCAAGGGAATGGGACACACAAAAAAATCAGGCAAGTCTTGGTCAACCTCAGCAGAGGGAAGAAGAAGTTAATCTATGAAAAGATGAAGTTTCTGTGCCTGATTGTTTTTGACATCTGGGATGGAAGAAGCCCTTGAGGTGTCACTTGAAGGAGTTGGTGCAGTTACCTGAAGTAACTGGAGTTTCTTGGACTTAACTGGAACATAGGTTAAAAAAGAAAAATAGCCCAAAATACATGAAGATTATAAATACTTAAATTTTAGCATATTTGTTAAAACTAATAAACTGGTTGCTTTTTACAAAACCAAAAGCAACCAAAAAAAGAAATAATCAGTTCCATGCTAAAACTTAACAAACTTTTTATAGGTGTCCCTTTTGGAGGGCACGTGCCCTGTAAGACACAAGCATAACATGGTCTAGCTTGACATTTATTTGAAAAACCACTTAAAGTCCTTCCTAAAGTAAACACCCCTGCCCACATACACTCCTGCAGACTCTTCTCATCATTCCACTGAGTGTTTTCTGCAGCTCCTGCTGAGTCTTGGGAAATACTGAATCTTGGACTAAAAAGCCACTTAAACCCAGAACTCATTTATTTCAATTTGAGAAAAGTATCCCCACAGAGCACAGCCAGTTAGATGTACATATAGATTCTTGATGTTTTTAAAAGGCAGGAACATATTATTTAAGAAGTTTAATACATTACTTTAACATCCCAATAATGACACAGTCCTGCTTTAGTCACACAGACACCAGAAATGTTCATATTAGGTAGCTAGGAGTTCTCCCATCAACTTAGAACTGCTTTAAGAAATTTAGGGAGGTTTAGAATTAATTTGCAAACCCAAACAGGCCTGGGACCTTTTCTGCTACTACATGTAGAGCAGTCCAGCAGCAGGGAAGCAATCTTCCTGAGGGGGGAGTGAATTAGCTTTCTGCTGTCCAGAAAGTCAGTACAAACCACCACCCCCACCCCACCCCCCCCGCCAAAACACTGATCCTCAGTTTCTCTTTTGGACTTGGAGAATAAAGAGTTGATAACTAGGGGCAATCTTTAATGGATATTCCTGTGAAATAACTGTTTGAAGGGCCTAACTTAACTCTATTACCTTGACGTCTGCGTTTCTGTTTCTGATCCTGCAAAGCTTAAACTCATTTCACGTTTCTCAGGCAGATTATCTGGAACAGTTTGGCAGGCAGCTGGCAAAGCCTGCTTCAAAAAACCCCACAAAGTGCTCCACTTACCTCCATGAGGAAAAAACTGTGCATAGATCTGTTTGAATGTTTCTTCATTAACAACACCACTAGGACACTCCTGTTGGAAAACCAAAAAAGAAGAAAAAAGAAGAAAAAAAACCAAACAACAAAAACACAACAGAAAAAAAAGAAAAAATCCCAGCTCTTTAAGGGTTCATTTGCAAAACTCTACAAGCCCAAAGAGAGCAATTAAACAAATCACATTCCTGCTCTCACATTGCTCTGGATGCACAGGCTGTGCAGCTGAAAGATATTAAAATATTTCAGAGTGTAATTTTGTCCTAAGCATCTCAGACTTGCCTCACCATTAATAACATTTCTAACAGTGTCCAACATTTCTGTCAGCAGTGTTTAATTGATGTTTTATAGGATGACCTAGAAAAGCAGCTCATGCCTTCTGTCATATGAAGCTTTCATCTAATAATTACAAATAGAGTCAGTGCCAGCTATCTCTTCCATGTCTGATGCCTCCACACATATGAATTCATTAATCCTCAGCAGAAGACTGTAGCCAGATCCCTGACACCAGCTCCATGGAGTCTAATGGTACACACTATACTGCTAAGTCCTTACAAACAAACATTAGCTGAATGAGTTTATATAATTTTTCACCTGTTTATCCATTCAGTGTTCTGTAAGCTTCTGAAAAGCAAGGCTGTGCTCATGCACTTTTCTAGCCTGGTAGCCTGTGGGGTTATTTTGAAGCTCTGAATTTGCTGACCTAACCCACTAGCCACACAGGGCAGCATTTTGGAAAGGGAAAAGGGGATCCCTGCCCAGACAGCTCTTCTTTTAAACTTAAATTACTGAGACAATTACAGTAAAAATCAAGAGCAAATTTTTCTTGACTGTGGTGCTCTACTGCATCTCCCCAGCTCAGTGCTGGTGTAACCCACACTCGTGTATCACAGAGAGCCTCAGGCACCGTGTGACTGTGTGACATTTTCAGGTATATAAAAGACTGCCCAGTTGATGACAGTCTTCCTCACAGATTTATCTATCAAGCAATTTTGAATACTAAACCAGAGCAAAACTTCATCACCATGAGGCTGATCCTTTTGCAGAGCTATAGACACAGAGAAGTCCCCTTTCTTTGACATTTAGAAACAACCACCTCAGGCCCATCCCTGGTTCCTGCTGTGCCTCTGACCCAAGCACAGCAATTTCACCCCCTGCCCCCCCTGAGGCCGTGTGACACAGAGGGGACAGGGAGCAGGAACACTGCCCTTCCTGCTAGGATGTGCTGAAGGTGGATTCTCCTAGGACCTTAACTCAGAATCTCTCACAAAACTGGTGTGTAATCTTGGTTTGAGGGTTGTGATTAGGATGAAAACCAGAGCTGGAATCAAGAAAATTCTTATTCGCACCATGTCTCCCTCCTTCTGTGTCACACTAGGATTGCTGTCTCATTTTAATCCAGGTCCTTTAGAGAGAAGTTTCACAAGTCTAGTGCTTTGCACAAGGAATCATCAGGTTTCAATTTGTGGATTCCTGAATTTTCTGAATCTTACCACCTTGCATGATAGCCTTGAATTCCTGTATAGAGACAGAGGGCAAACACTTGATTTGGACCTTTTTTCACCCTGCCAGTTGTGGTTTTATAGATCTTCCCTTTGTTATTTATCTCTTTCCAGCCTGAAGCACCCCACCTGAGAAGCACAGAAGGCACTGAGATTACTCTGACCCTCCCTTCTCTGCATCTTTCTCTTTCCATCATCCCTCTTTAGAGACAGCAGCCCAGGACTTCAAGCCACATTCAAGATGCTGGTTCATTTATTCTGCAGCATAATGATATTCTCTCCCTGCTTTTCAGTTCTTTTCCTAATAAATTCTAACTGCAATTAATGGAGAACTGGGGTGAAAAATGTTTTTCAGATTTTTTCAATAATGGTAAGGCTAATCCAGTCTATTGGCTAACCCTGGCTAGTTTTCAGGCAGTTGATCTATTTTTTCCCTGGACTTTTCTTCTAAAGTAATGGAAATTAATTTAAGAGTTTGTTTTACTGCACTAACACATCTAGGAGGGCCATGCCTCTGCACAGACTGAGATGTGGTAGCACAACCAAGCCCAGGGATGAACAGAGATGAGCTTAAACCAGCACAGAGCTACACAGCTTTTACTTCCAAACACATCACTGCCATGTGACACACTACCTCAAAAATGCCTGCTGTGCCACATGATGTTCCTGGGCTGGAAACACCCCTAATGTCCCTAGAATTCTGTGTTTGGCCTGGACTTCATTAAAGAGCAGGCTTGGGAGGGTGTGCTGGCCCTACGTATGTTTGCAAAGTAGGGCAGATGCCAGTACTGCTGTAGTTACTACCAGCAGCCTGGAGCTTCCATAGATGCCAACACTATTGCACGTTACAACCCCCTCTGCAGAGCCAACACAGAGGATTATTCTGGTAGCATTAGAGATTGTTGAATTGGAGATGAATAAACTTAGGAAGTCTAAGAAAATCCCTTTGAATTGATGACACAAAAAGCTGAAGCAAGATCCAAGCCTATGACTTATTTATTGATGAATTCCTTAGATACCTTTTAAGAACAAAAAGGACTTTGACAAGAAATTCTTCCACCATGAAAAGCCTATAAAGAAAAAAGACTTTTTTTTTTCAAGCCTCTGATCTGCTGGCATCACCTGCTGCTGATGTGCATTCACTAACCATGGAGAAGGACAGAATGAAAAGAGGAATCACTTTATCCTGTGCAACTCAGGGAAAGAGAGCAAAGAGGTGTACTTCAGATTGACACTGACACAGTTTCTTAATCATATATTAGTTTGCTGTTGGAACAAGGGTGATAGTTCTGAGTTGCTTCCTCCAATGCAGAAGGAATCTTTCTGTCTTACTCACTATTTGGGTAGAAAAACATCAGCAACTTGAGAGAGATTTGAGCTAACTAAAGGGTAATTTGTTGCTTTAAATTCCCTAAAATTATATTTTACTCTATGTCTTTATATCTTGACAACTATGCTTCTGCTGGTTGTGTCCCAATTAAAACCCAAACCTGGCATTGTGGTCTTGACCTTTAAACCATACTTTCCAGCATAGTGCTACTGGCCAAACACACTAAGGGAAAACGTACTTCTTTCTCTCATTGTGGTAACTACAGCTATTCTACTCATTAAGAACTATCACCTCATGCTTAAAGACAGTTTATAAATGTAGGGAGTGATCATTATTTTCCCTCGACTTCCCACAACTACAGAGTCCCTTGAGTGTATTCTAAGTTGCATTAGTAGCCTGTGTTTGCCAAGAGCCTCAGCCCACTGCCAGCAACCCCAAGAAGGTTAAGCCTGCAAAGGGCAGGCTGCTGCTGCTCACACTGTCCTCACAGGGGCAAGGTCTCCCAAAGCAGTTTTGGGCATTGTGTCTGAGTAAGTTTTCTGTATTTCCACATGATCTTATTGCTGCTGATGCTCCATCTGGAAGCCAAATTCAGTTTGCCTCAAACCTTGAGGAGGGCTGGGGAGAGGCAGCACTGGCATTGAACGGCCTGCTTAGCTCTCTGTAATTGGATTGCTTTCAGCTGCATATACTACTACCAATTCATTTGCACTTAATTGATCACAATTTTGATTTTATAAGAGTCAAATAATACTCAAGAGGCCTCATTAGTGCTACAGTACTACTTAATTCAGCTGACTCAAAAGAAATCTCTTGTGAAAAGGCATAGGTAAGCTTAGTGTTGGTTCCATTTCCACTGACAATAAGATCTACCCATTCAAGAAAAAATTCTTGGCTGTTTAAAAAGCATATGGTTCTTCATCATAACATTCATAAGACCTTCATTCGATGGCAGGGGGTTAGATTTCAGGTGAACATCTCTCATTGTTTTGAACTATGAGTTGCTTTTAAATGTTTAACAAGAACTCATACAACACTTTGTTACAGATTTGCTAAAATACTCACCAGTAAAGCAAGGTAAGAATGTCTCCAACAGCCTCTCTGTTGTTTGGGCTGTTTTCTGATTTACTATTAGAAAATTATGCCTTGCTGCTAACAATCATTTCTCCTGAGAGCACAGAGCTCTCCAAACTGAGCAATAAATCCCATAAAAATCCCAATCCTTTTAAATCCATCCACTCAATTCCTAAGAATACAAGTCTTTAGAAACATGGTCTAAATGGAAGGTATTTAATTACTGTGCCCAGACCTCTGTCACTATTTGTCACTTATTCAGTAATTTATTCATTTTAGTCTTAAAAATAGTTTGACATTCTCCTCCCTTGTATTCCTTAACTGTTCCCAAAATTTACTCCTCTGGGCAGTGGACACTTTCTCCTAATTCCAGCCTATGCCTGTTCATTGTTCCCTTGCCAATATTGCCTTTTAGCTCCAACAGTTCTCTCTCTTGATGTGGTTATAGACGGGAGGTACCACATTTTATTTTAAGTTAACCTGAGGCAAGATCCACCAGAGGTTCTGCTGGTTTTTTTTTTTCCATGTCTTTTACCTTGCTTTTGTACAGCCAAAGATATCAGACCAATTTGGGCCCAGTCTGACAGCAACTAATGCCAAGGTGCAAAATAGACTATTTTGCATAGCACTGAATGCACCTTGGGGCAGCAATAACCACTAAGATAAAAAGGAACTTTTGGCCTCAGCATCAAGAGCTGCTGGGGATGAACACCCTGACACAACTGGAGAGGAAAGATCAAGGCAGATAGACATTTGGCCAGGCAACAGTGAGCAGCTATCATGATCTGCTGTTCTAGAATGGCAAAAGATATGAATTGAGCAGAAACCTCCAACAGTCTGGTGTAGAACAAACAGACCTGACCAGTGACAACACTGTGAAGAGACTGGGAAGGTTTGGAAGGAATAGGGAAGCAGATTTCCAAGATGAAGAAAGAACCAGGATTAGAAGGGCTAAAAATGAGGACCAGAGACTACTCCAGGCTCTGTTGAACTGCCCTTGGTCAAACAGCATCCATGTTCATGAGCATCAAACCCTCAGCTCCTGTGACCATATCAGGGCTGAGCAGGGCCTCATTCTGTCCATTATATGCACCTCTAAATGTCTCTCTGATTATCTGAGTGTTGCTTCATGATTAGACAGGACCTGGGCAATCACCAAGTGTAAGCAGAAAGTACAAGCCAGAGAAAGGAAAATGCCTGTATTCCCCCAGGGACCTGGAGTCTCCAGATGGCACTGTAACATCATCCTCAAAAGCAGACAACTCCGTACAACAGCAAATATGGCACCAGCTGAGTCAGTTTGCCTGCTGTGCATAATTACTCATCCCATTGAAACCATGATTTACAGGCTGCAAATGTTAAAGCTGCCCTTTCGTTTCATTTAAAACCTTAGATATTAAAGCTTTGTGCAGACTGTGCATAGCAGCTGGAGAACAGACGGCTTTGTCCTAACACCCCGAGATAAAACAAGATCTTGACAGCACTGCCAGTTATTACCAAGACCTTCAGTGAGGTCTAAGGAAGGGTTTAGGTCACAAGTTAAATGCACTTGTCTGTGGCTCTTCTGTGGGAGGTAATGCCTCTGTACTAGAAAATGATAGCAAAACTGGGAGGGGTAATGTCTGGAGTGTCATATCTGCTGAGAGAGCTGCAAGGCTGCTGCTCTGTTCTGCATTGCAGCTGCTGGCAGAGACAGTTCCTCCTCCCATGGAGCAATGCTCTCGCATGCAGCATTCCCACCAAACATAGCCACACAGAAGGCATTTGAGAGACCTTAGCACACCACAGCAGTTAAGAACAAACTGAGTTTAGTCTCCCACTTTAGGCAGTTATACTGATTAAGACTGTAGGCAGTCTTATTATACTATATGTTAACCTGTCAGGCTCTGTCTCAAAAGCCATATGATTCATTGCTGACTTCCCAAAGCATGAAGTTTGGGAATATTGGTCTTCAGAAGTTAGAAAAATCTTACACATGAAATGACATCCTAGGTGCAGCAAAGGCTGTGTAAATACAATGCATGCCCCAAACAGAAAAATATTGAAATCAGTGAAGGATGAAACCACCAGAATCCATGAAGAAGTCCAGTATACATGGGAGGTGTGATTCAAGCAGATTTCAAGAATCTGTCAAAGAGAAAGGCCCTTCTCAAAGTCCAGCAGGTTTCCCTCAATACTGTTTATGCTTAAGGTAGCTCAGCTTTCTTTTCATAATTTTTTACCCAACAGACTCGACTTTCTCTTTTCAAGCCATGGCACAATTTCCATGTGCCAGAACTGAAATGCTGAAGCTGTCCTGCAAGACAAGGCAAACCCCACACAGTCTGAGCCAGCTCGATACTGCTCTATTAATCATAAACACATCAGCTGGCACGAACCACCTGGGTGACTAAATCCAGACCCTCAGGCAACCATATAATGAGGATTCATTCTTCAAGGTCCACAAAACATCTGCTCCATGTAGCCTCAAATGTCCCTATCCATTTCTATTTATTATGATGAGTCCCCAGGAGGCAGCAGCAGGTGAGCCAGAGTCTGAGGCTCATGAAGCTGCAGACTCCCTGCTATCAGTGTAAGGCTGGAGCAGCAGCCCACGCTGAGGAGCTGGTGGGTGCTGCCCTGTGCACACAGACATGCCAACGGGCATGATTCCTGCTCTCAGAGAATAGGTGGCCTGTATCTTGTCTCCTCAGACTGGATACAAGTTTACTTCTGATTTCTTTTTAGCTCCTACGACTCCGGCCTCATTCCTTACTTACACATGAACTTATGGCCCTAATGTGCTGTAATAACATTAGAAAGGTAGAGAGAGGATAAAAACCCCACCCTGGGCAGCTAATCACAAGCAAACAGTACTGCTCCTATTTGAACATGAGGAATTGAGAGCAAGAATTAAGTTAAGTAACCATAAAAACATTTTCAGGTTATCCTGAATTACTGGCACAGTTGAGGAAATTGCAGTGTGCTTACTGACATTTGTGGAACAAATTTAATGAGAATATTATAGGCTAAATATTAATCCAAGCCTAGTTTTAGGCTGATTGTGGCATCATAAATATTAGATGGCGAGGCAGATTGTGCTCATTTTGCAGTGGTAAGGGAGATCTAGCACAACACTACAAATGTTTAGCAGGGGAGCAATGCAAAATGCATCTGAGCAGTTGAGGCTGGTGGGGACAGACACACTGGACTCAGTTCACTGCAGTATTCTTACATTTTTAAATCCTCTGTAAAGCACTTGAAGTTCTCGTTTAGTGAAATTGGTTTGTGCTTCGAGCTGTTCCAGTCCTTCAGGTCTATGGCACACTGTAGTCATTTCTAATTCATCTTCAATTTTGTCTGAAAGAGAAGACAGGAAAATATTTATTTTGGTTGTTGTCTTTGCTCTATTAACGTGATGGATCAGGCAGATAGGGATTCAAGAGCAACAGAGGAAAATGTAGCCACTGGTCTGTATAATTGTTTTCAACCTCTTGAAAGCAAAATAAAAACCATATGAGTAAAGCACCAGCTCACATTTCTTACTGGGCTGCCAATTAGGTCCCCATTCACAAAGCTGAAACTGGTGGTGAGAACAGAAGGGCATACAGCAGATATGTTGTTCTAAAAAGCAACACTAAATATTACTTATCTAAATATTGAAACAGCAGGGAGGAACAGGCTTTTCAAAGTACTAGCTTTAAAGAAAGCTGTGCAAATATAAGTTAGAGAGCAGACATGCTTAAGCATATTAGACAATGACATTGTACTAAGTGTAAACAGTGAGGGAAACTCTTCTGTGTGCTAACCAAAAAGCTTGCCATAGAGACACTAAAGGTCACTTTAATCCTAGGAGAAATTTGAATGATGCCCAAAGTGGCCAAATCCGGAATGAATCCAGCCTGTGTTTGCATAGGCGTTTTGGGGAAACAAATAATGAATGAAAAATACTTATGTGCATTTTTATTCAAGAGGCTGTTCTCCCACAATTCTGCAGACTGTTCTCCCACTCCTGCATTTGTAAAAATGTTTTAGGTTATTGAGCTCAAGTGTAATATAGTAATTCCTGCTGAAAGACAAGGATTTAATGTGAAATGTGCAAGGAAATGGTGTCACTGAATCGAGGAAAGCCATGAATTCACAGCAGACTGGCTCAGTGAAAGAACAGACCAGACTAAGGCTGTATTTTCTGAAGTTAATTATGTACACACATATGAAAGTTATTAAGGGAGGACACATATCAGTGAATTATAATGGTTAATTTAACATTGGTTCATTGTTTCAGTATTAAGAAACCAGTTTGAAATATTAATTCAGTCAGCCTCCTAATCCACCATGTCTGGAACTTCAAAGTCAGCATCTGCAGGTCTTGAGCAGTGCAAGAGACAGGTCTAAATACTGTGCTCAAGGTCCTTTGCACAGCAAGGGGGTAAAGGCAAGAGACTGTAGCAGCATGGGACAGAACAAGAGTATCACAACTGCTGATGATGCAGAAAAAAATACAAAACCCTGGCAAATGGCCAGAAAGAGACACCTTCTACACACAAAGGGAGATGAACAGTCTCGAAATTACGGCTCCTCTTAGCAAAAAGGAGATGGAAAAGAATGCCTGCTACAGGAAAGAGAGGTAATAATGTGAAATAAGGGAGAAAAGCCATTTTCTTTGAAAGAGAACACGTGCCACAAAAATGAAGTAATACAGAAGAAGCTGTAGAGAGAAAAAAGTGGAGAAAAAAGACCAAAAAAAAAAAAGAGGAATGAGTGATTGAAAATAGGAGAGGAAATCCATTTAGAAGAGAACCAAGTTAGAGAGACTCACCACTAATCACAGACTTTGTTTACCTTTGGTTACCATAAATTTATCTGAACCCTACAAAAAAAATGCACATAACCCTGGACTCCTTTCTTGCATTCCCCTGCTGTCCCCAGTGCAGTAAGCAGTTGAGCTGTGATGCTGACAGCAATTTCATGTTTCCACAGGAGGCCAGGCATTTTGTGCTCTGAGCCATTCTCTCCTCTGTAACCAGAGATAGACAAACCCACCTTTTCACTGACATTTCCTATTGATTGAGTCATTTGAAAGCTCTTGACAGCTTCAGTCAATGTAAAATATAAGTGTAAAAGATTGGCCATCTAGTCTTTATATCCTATAATACAACAGAGAGAGGAAAAAATTTACCTGCACAACCTCATGTATGTGGTAAGAAGGGAAAGCAACCTGTTGGATTACTCCTGGACTTGGTTTTATCTAGGCTCCTAGCATGTGGAGGTTTCATGTGATCTCTACAGAGGCAGGAAAGATCCAGCTGAGAAAAGTCACACTTTGCAAAAGCACTTTTGATAAGACTAATTTTTCCGTAGGCTTTTTATTTGCCATAAATTTTCTTCACCTCTCTCTTAAGCAACCCAGTTTTACAAAAGACTAAAATTTTAGTTTGTATTCTAAAAACTAAATAAGAAAAAGCTTTCACTTGTGGAAAACTTGCTCTATAGAGCTGTGATAGCTTTATTAAACACCTGCAGAATTACAGCTTAAAATTCTTAGCTCTGTGTCTTATCCAGATGATGTTTATATGAGCAGACCCAAAATTAGTGTCTTGCAATTATTTTTTTCAAAATATTCTCAAATAGACAATTACTTGGAGAATGGTGTAATTTAATAACGATATATTGTTTTTGACAATGGCCTAATTCATTGAATTATCATTTCAGGAGAATACAATTAATCTTCTTCAGCTTGTCCTGCAAGAATAGGTTTTTCCGACAATCAGTTCATGAACTTTGGTCCCACAGGGAAGATATTTCCAAGTTAAAAATATGCCAGATTATTGTTGTAGATTTGATTGTATTTCCCATGCTGAGAAATGTGGCTCTTTATAAAAACTGCAGAAAGGAAATGATGAAAAATTCATTCCTTTCCAAAGGGACACAGTACTTTTGCCTTCCATTCTCTACTCCAGAACCAGCATCAATCTCTGCCTCTAAAGAGAACCTGATGGTTCCCCTGCAGATGAAGCCTTTCATCTCTTTCTCCTCCTTTCCTAAAGGAAATATTCTGAAAATTTGCAAAACTTGAGAAGCTTTGGATCCAGCCAAAGGCACAATGAAAATGGCACCAGACTAACAATTTTCCAGTAAACACACACTAGTAATGGTAGAAATTCTCCTTCAGTGAAACAAGAGCATTCCTGGACATTTCTTGGAGCCTCAACACAGAAAATAAATACAAGACTTATTAGTTCATTTTGCCCATCACTTGTCAATGAAGAGCTATTTTCATGGTGTTTGATAGGCTTTTAAAAAGATTAAACTTTAATAATAAGTACTTCACACTACTAGGCCTCACAGATTAACCGTTCTCTCCCTTGTCTTCAACAGATACTGACATTTAAACCTTTCTCAGTTGTCACCCCATATTCACACATTTCCCTTCAGCAGCATCTCTGTCCATCCCTCCTTCTCCCTTCCTGGCCAAAGGCCACAGTGAGCATGGCACAGACCTCAGAGCAGGGGGACCTGGAGCCCCAAGGACACAAACTGCTCTTCTGTGCACGTCCATCCTTTCCAACTCAATAGTTTCCACCCCTCACAAAGATTTTTTTTGTCATTGTTTGTTCCTTTCACTGTTTTATCCTAAATCTATTCTTTTAAGCCTTTCCCTTCCATTCTCTCATCCCCTATAAATTAAGCACAGTAAACTCAGTGACAAAAAAAGAGAGGATGTCACTTCCTCATCTGCCCTTGTCTTTTGCAATGGATGTTTTATTTCCTCTTATTTACATTTTCATTATCACACCGGCTCAGTCCCTCCCAGCTCTTCAGGGATGTCACTGGATGAAATATGAGCCCTTGCATTTGTAAACAGTGGAATTGCATTAGACTGAAGCTGCCTGCGGTGGGGAGTGCAGGCAAGGGGCTCACCCAGACAGCACTGCCAACGGGGATGTGCCCCTGCCTGCTGCTGTTCACAGTGGCCTCGGCCGGGGACCTCCCGCAACACTCGCATTTGGGAGTCACACAGCTCGGGAGGGAGAACTGCAGCCGCAGCAAATAGCTCCCAATTTATTATGCTGGATCTCAAAAGTAGCATTTTCTGATTTAGGATTTTTCTCTGCCCATAATTTATGGGTATGAAGTCTGGGTCAGGGAGAAGTGTCTGTGGTAATTTTACACCAAAGTAGATGCAGGTTATAATAATAATTTCATTTTGCATTTTTGTGCAAAGCATCATCTCTGTCTGCTCAGCCCATAGGATAGGCACATTTTGTATATCAGACAAAATAAATAGTGGCTTCATTTTACAAAGAAAAATAATCGTGACAGACTTGCATGTACATGCATATTTTATGGATTGTTGCTAATGAAAGATATTGTATTTCATTTCTCTGCTGCCTGCAAGAGAGCAGAGAATGAATTTTCATTAGAGTAGATCAATATTTTAACCAAATACACTTTGGAAATTACTTAACAAGGCTTAGTTTATACATCTTTGCATATCTGTTCCAATTTTATTTTTTGTTATCTTTACAATTTGAAGATTTCCATATTTAAACTGTCTGTAAATGGCCCCGTATTTTACTGCTGTAAACTTTGCTGAACAGAATTTGCATTTCTCCAAGTGATAAACTGGAGTAATTTAAGCCTATTCATGTAAAAGCTGTTGTGTACATTTACATGCCCATGGACAAAATTGTTTAATCTCTGAGGAAAATAAATTTTCAACACCAGCTGACTAGTGCTCTCCATCACAAACCAAGGCAGAGGGACTCAGTCTTTCTCTTAACCTTTTTGTGAAGGTATCTACTGATTTTGAAGGAAAATGTCCTGCTCCAACATTTTCAGATCTTCCTATTCCATTGGACACAGGCACGTTTATCTGCCATGGTATGGAAAACATTGTTTCATTGTTGTCAGTTTAGCTCAAAAATGCACAGGGAACATAACACACATCCAAGAGAGCTACATTACCTGGGGCACTGTCCAAACCTGACTCCTAAAGGTGCAGGGACCTGGCTGGACACTCACCAGCCCCAGTAACAGAGGACCTACCACATGCTGCTCTCAGCAGAGTCCTAAAATCCTCTCTTGACAGCACAGCTTCTAGTTTTTCCTTTAGTCCCATTTCCACATCAAACTGCCTAATCAATATCCTTCAGATCCAACAACCCTTTCTTCAGAAGTGGAACACTTGACATTGGTCACAGACAAGGCAAAAGCTGTAATTGCCAACTAGAAAATAGGAAACAATTGTGTTATTTACCAGCTGGTGTTGAACCTGAATTTATGACACCCCCCCCACCTCCCATCCTTCATCAGGTCCTGAATTGGACCTGAATTTATGAACACCCACCCCCACCTCCCATCCTTCCTGTCACCAGTGGCTGCCCCTGCACAAGCAACACCTTGCACAGAAGCACAGGGTTGGTTTTGCTAGGCCAAAATCCCTTGTGAAACACAAGGCCCAAACGCCTTTGCACATGCCTGCAAACAAGCAACAGCAGCATCTTGTTGCATCTTGGGGCTGACCAAGGACAACCTGAGGCCTAAAACACAGTTTAAAGGGGGAGGTGTAAATGATGATTTAATAAAAATGCAAATGACCCTGTCCCTTCCTTCCAAAGGCTGGAAGGTGAAGCTGTAATGCCAGGCTCCATGGCTAATGGGAGGGTTTTGAAAACGTGTTGCTTATCATAAATTCACTTTTTGTTTAAGAAAAAAAAATCAATGTAAAATACACCTAATGTGCCCAGTGTTAATTGTAAAACTGACAAGCATTAGATGAAATGGGTAATTTTACAGATACCACAGAAGGGGATTAAATTATGTGCAAGAATTATTAGACTGCATCTTATTTTTATTAAAAAAACATTAGCTATATTTTAGGAGCAAGGACCTGAAGAAAAAATTAACTCTAGTTTATCCATGACATCTTTGAAATTAATCTCCAGACAGAATACTTGGGCAGATCTCACAGGAAATAAATGCTGCCCATGGGAAACCAATTGCAAATAGTAGAAAATTTCATGAAGAAAAATAACTGAAGGCCCGAGTCCATAAATGCTCATTACAGCAGAAAGTTGTGGGAAAGGGAGTGAGGCAGGAGCTGCTTTACTGACTCAGAGCTCACACACTGGCTTCAGTGCTCCCCTCCCAGTGCTGTGATCAGGAGCTATAGGAAATCCTGCTTTTGTGAAGTCCTCGGAGGTCTGTGGTTCCACATCTCTGGGGCAAAGGCAGCTACCAAATACATCTCTGCAAGTGAACTGTCCAAATATTTCTGTGCAGTTCCATGTGCTTCCAAGATAAAATCCAAGTGTTAGCCTTTAAGCGACCTCATCTGGCAAATATGTGCAAACGATCAGGGCTGGCAGGGCAAAATGACATCTCAGCTAGAACCTAAAGTGCCCGTCCATGTCTATGAGTCCTAAAAAAGGGTTAAGTAAAATCTGTTCATGACAAACATTTAAAAATGGCACTAAGATACCTACTGATGTACCAAATATTAAACACTTTTAATTAAAACTGAACAGCCCTTCATTAATAAATTATTATTATTTAATATTATTTTGCCTGGCTGGAGAGACCGATTTCCAAACCAAAGGGATCTCTCCATCCAATAAACCAAAAAAAACCTCATGTCTCCTTATCCACTTCCTTTTCCTGAAATTAATTTTTTTTTGTCTCCTTCAGATCCATTTTCAGGACTAAATCATCAACATGAAATCCTTTACATGTTGATGCTCAACATGAAATTTATGAAATGCAGGAAACGTGCACTTTGTGAGATGTGCTTCGCTCAGAGCAGCTATTCAAAGGTGAACCTGCAGAAACACCTCACTAGAAAGGTCAGAAAAATCACTACCCTCTGATGATTCTTCTGAAAACTCTTACTAATAACATCACCTCAGAACTTTAGGTGGAGAGTACCTGGACTGCCAAGCACTGCAGTCAGCACAGCACAAGGTAAAGCCCAGCACACAGGACTGGGACTGGCTTTGTCTGCAGGGCCTTGGCTGCTCTCCCAGCAGCAGGAGCTGTGCACTTATCAAGCACCTTCACTTTTGTTTGCTGCCAGCACAGAAAATGAGATCAACTCAACCAGGGGAATCTGTTTCCTAGCTTAAGAAAACTGCTGCAAAAGTGGTATGACTAATAGAGTCAAATTTCATTACAAGTTGGGTTAAAAGTACCGAAAAAAACAAACCAAACCAAATATTAAGATATGTGTATGGCTTCTCATGGCATCAGTTTCTCTTTACTGGTGAATTGGGTACACAGGACAATCTGGAATAACCTGCAAAAGGCACCAGAGCTTTGGCCCTACCTGGGCAGCTTCTGCTCTTTGGCATCTATTTCCTTCACTTCCATGTATTCTGTGCCTGAAGCTGCACAAACTTCCCCGGACAGCCTCTCACCACAGCATCAGCTCCACACTCTCTTGCCTGCTGCTGCTGCTGGCTGGGAAGCACAAGTGAGTCTACCTGGTGTCATGCTCAATGATTCCTCATTAAATAAAGGAAATTAAACATGTTGAGAAATGAGCATGAATTCTCCTTCTGGCACACTGAAGAAGGAGACTTACACACATTACACACATCACAACAGCATTAAGCTGTTGGAGGGGTTGAACCTCTTTTCATTATTCTCACTTGGAGCTCTTCAGTTTGCTCCTGACAGATGCATAATTAGAAATGCAAAAATCATTGGGACTGGATGTTTAACTGGTGCAAGAATTGAGATAATTTCTGCTCTCATTAGAGAATTTCACAAAGTATCTGGGTGCAGACAAACCTGGCAGAAGTAAAAATTAGAACATGGCTTCCCAACAGCATCACCTACACAATTGGAAAATGCCTGGTCAGCTGGTATTGCCAAGTACTGATACTTCTCCCTGCCAGCTCTGGCTCATCTGTTCCTCAGCTTGAGGAAGGAACAATTAAAAAAAAAAAACAAAGAACAACCCAGGACCAATGCAAGAAAAACCCAGCAGACACTCCAGTTGGCTGCAGTGCACAAGTGATGTTGATACCCAGAACAATAATGAGAGAATAACAGAACTGAATCCTGCATGACTGACTGCTCATGCAGGGGTACCATTCCGAGATGAACTACAGACAGCTGCACCTTTTGAGCTGAAGCTGCCAAGAGAGGCTGGTCTCAAGAGTGAAAAGCCTACAAACAGCCACGGGGTTTAAGTTGCATATGTAGACCACAGCACATACTGGAGTCAGAGCAGTACATACTGGGAGCTTTACTGAAAGACTGTAAAAGCAATTAGTAAACTCCAGTAACTGCAGTGTACCACCTGTAGTAGAGTCACACGGCTCTCTAACCTCGACCCAAGAGAGGTTTGCAAGAAATCAGCAGAATAAGCAGGTTGCTAAAAGAGGCTCTGAATGTCTATTGAAGCAAGAGGTGGTGAATCATTAGCCATGAAATTGCCCACTGCTGGGGAAATCCCACTTTGCTGGGTAACACGAGGACAGGAGAAAAACCCCAACAATCTTCCACTTCAAGTCTGATAAGTATAATTCTAAATTTGCATGTTAACACTAGCTACAAACTAATTTCCATTGATGAGAACAAAGAAATGCAAATGCAGTCATTAGGGAAAGCATGACAATGGTGTCCTGATTTAGTAAAGTGAATTAATAAAATGAGCTACATGGAGAGGCTCCACTGAAAATATTTGGCTTGAAAAGATGAAGGTGCATCAGAGATGATTAACAGATAACAGGAAGACAATAGATGTGCTGCAAAAAAAAGAGAAAGATTAACTGGTTTTCTGTATTAGGTAACCTTGTGGGTTATCAGAACTTTAGACTGTAGATAATAACTTCTGGATATAAACAATGGCTTATTTCCCTCTTTACAGAGATAGGAAAAAAGCCTTTAAAGAAAAATTGAAAAAAAATAATAATTTCTTCATTGTATGAAAAACTTCAGAGAGTCAGCTTTCAGGGATTCAACTGAAAATTAATTCCCTTCCAGATTATTAAAATTATAACTAGGAGATTTTGGTTCACACTCTGTATGTTTTTATTTAACGCTGAATTGCTCTTTTTTGAAAAAGACCACTTTTCAATAAGCTCAACAGAAAACGTCTTAATCATGATCTCAAATTCATATGCTTATGTCTACTTATCATACTGAATAGGACAAACTGCAGTGTTGTTAACACCTCTTACAAAGCCTCATCCTAACGGCATGCAGAAGCAATTGCTGAGGACTTGGTAATTTGTTTTGTCTTCCAAGAAGAGCCTTATGAATTATTTTATTTTCCTAAAACACCCAGTTTGTTCATTACCCTCTGGGCACCAAATTAGAGCCATTTCTGAGCAACTATGAATCAGTGAAAAGGAAAATAAATTGGCAGAGCCTCAGTTCATCATTTCTGAGGATTAATTCTAAGATACTAGTTGTTTGCTACAAACTGCAGGTAATGCCATAACCAAACCATCAGTGCTGTGCTTGTGGAGTGGGGCTGCCCACCTCTACCTGACCAGGGTGAGCTGCAGCACAAGTGTATTAGCCAAGCCAATAGAAGACTTTGCTAAAACCATATAAACAGTTGTATTTTTCAATGTAATTTGACTTAAAATAGTTTCTTTCCTTCATAGCCTAAAGAAAGACAAAGGAAAACCAAACACAAACCTTGCAGGTACCAAAATAAGATGACATGTGAACGAGGCATTTTCCCTACAACATCTTAATGGCACCATTTCCTTATGTTTGTGCTCAGATTTCTTACATCATCAGAACACAGCAATTTACACCAAAATAAAGCTTCGTGTGACGCTCCCCAAGCTGGAAAGTAAGAAGTGTACTCTTGATTATTTTAATGCTTTATAAGAACTACAGTACATCACTTAGTATTGAAACAAGATTGAAATGCCATTTGTTAACACGCCAATTCCCAGCTGAAAAGAAATAAAACTTGAAAAATATTTACATACTGATTTTTTATATAGTTGAAGAATTTTTATATGGATTGTTAAACAAATATATTTCCTGCAATACATACATTTTACAGACCATGAAACATGACAGCACTTTCCATTTTACTCTGTTAATAGGAAATTGTGAATACATCAGTACCACTGCTTCAAGTTCATACATCTCTGCACAGAAGACAGCTCAGGCTGACATACAGCTGCCTTCTGAGGGTGATTCTGGTTTGTGTTTTGTGGGGGTATTAAAGGCTATCTCTCCCCAAAGTCTCAAACACAATTTTATATTCATAGAAGCCCTGAAAAAACCTATTTGAAGAGTTAATCCAAGGACAAGCACCCACAATCCTTCTCAATAAGTAGTACTTAATAAGTCATCACTTAAACTGCATGATTGCAAGGCAACAGATGATGAAGCTTCACCAGCCTCCAAAAAACCCAGTCAACCCAAGTCTCTGCTCCTTCACAGGTGCCCTGCAGCATGAAACCTCAAGCCCAGCAAAAACAGAAATCAAATCTTTCCAGGACCTTAATGGCCTTGCAGCAGAATTCACAATAAACCATGTCCCTTTAGGGGAATCAGTGAAAGAACCATTAGAATGCCCTGTGACCCTGGAAGGCAAGTTCTGCAGAACTTGCACTATTTTACTGGAAACAGAAAATGATTTATGCAAATACGTTCTTACATCCTTAGTAGGACTTGGACTGCAGACCCTGGGTATTTGAAAAGAGGAATTGCAACACAACCAGAAAGCTCTCTTGCTTGCTAGCACCCAGAGCTCCCTTCAGCCTCCTGCTCAGATCATCAATAGCATCAGCAGCTTGATTTGCTCATGACAATACATTACAACAGGCAGTGCTGCTTCACAGTATTTGGCTGCCTGTGAATCTCTCCCCAGCCCTGTGATAGAAATGAATTATGCCTCAGTAGCTCTCTGCAGAGCAGGAAGGAGTACAAGTAATTTGTAAAGCCTCATCAGTAAAGTGGGAATAATAACACACATCCAGACAGCTTTCCCAGTGCTCCATGCAACTCAGCTTCATTAGCACTCAGTTAATGCATCTCCACTGTTGCAAGGGGGTCTGACTTCGTGCTCTGGTTCTGTGCTGTTGCATAAGACAAAGTTCTGCTCCATTTACACCAAAGACTCTCTCAAGACTTGCATTTTTTCTAGGTTGATATCTAGGCAGTGCTTAAAGTACAGAATTTGCTCCTAAGTCACTCCAAGTACCTGTCTACATTGAGCCCTTACAAAGGGCTAATCTGCAGCAGTTGTTCTATCAACCAGTTATTCCTCCCCGGTGAAAAAGGGGATTGGGAAAAGGAGAAGAGACTCACAGGTTGGAATCTAAATGGATTTAATGAGGCAGCCAAACTAAAACCAATGCCAGTATAAAGTAAATTTAAGTCATACTCAGCCCAGCAAATGCACAGTGGTCACAATAAACAGGAAAGCAGTCCTCAGGAGTAGGGAGAGAGAGACTCTGTCCTCAGTAAACTTCATGCTTTATACTGAGCAGACATTCCTGGTCTGGGACACACCTGGAGCCTGTAACTTGGGTCAGCTGCCCTGGCTGACTCCCAGCTGGTAATGGCTGGCCTAGGATTCTGTCTCAGTGAAACCAGGGCTGTACTTCAAAGAGCAATCTGAGGAATCCAGCCAAATGTAGCAGAGTGATGAGGCCAAAAGAGGATGAACAGGAAGAACTGATGGCATTTGATCAAAGAAACATAAAACACAAGGACTTATGTGGAGCAGCAGCACCAGATTCTTTCACCATATTCCCAGAGCTACTGACAGTAGATGCCACTGAACCTCCTTTTGACTCTAGCACCAGTATAACAAACCAAGTTTTATAGGACTGGTGTTATATGAACACGTATTCATTCATTGCTGTATCCAGAAAAGTGGAAGTGTGGCTTCTCAGGCAGGAAAGCAGTCACATTTCACACCATGTTCCATCACAAGAACCATGTGGAAAAGTTGTAATCACAAAAAAGAGAGATACATGGGGCTGGTACAACAGGAAAACACCCAGCTAGCCAAGAGTAGAAAACATTGTCTATCTTACCCGCATTGACCTGGGAAAAGCACAGTGAACCTCAGGGAACAGCTATGAACCAACACATCATGTGGTCACTAAACTTCTTTCCAAAGTCAACACCTCCAACTTGCTTGGAGTTGTCTGTAGAATTTCACAGATCTAGCTGAGCAACACAGGGTGACTTCCAAAAAGGCAGTGAGAATTCTGTGACTAGAGTTGCTCTTTTTCAGGGGTTTTCACCTGCTCAGGCTCTGTACAAGAGCTCAAGTTACTACAGTTGTGCTGCAAAGTCCAGCTCTAGGCATGGGGGAGGTGCTAAACTCCTGCTCTCAGGAATGGAATAGTGTGGTGCAAACTAGCAGCAGAACTAAAGCATAAAGCACCGACCTGTCTTCAGGCAGAAAACATCAGTATTACAAAAAACTGCAGTTCTTGCACTTCAGGGTGAAGCAGAGTGTGCCCTGGAAATAGACTTTCAGCACTATTCTCACCTAATCAGTGTTCCTCATTTCTATCCATCTATTCACACTTGGGAGGATTTTCTTCTTGGAAAAGGTGACACATAAGAAAGGCTGGTTTGGGTCAAACCAAAAAAATCCCTCTAACTCAGGGAAGAGACTAAGACCGATATGAACATAGAGTGAGACTCCCAAGGGGGCTCAGGGCTGCTTCCTGGTCTCCAGCAATCTGAAATCCATTTCCCAATCCAGAGCTGATGGCTTTGCTCCAAGACATACACAGCACCTGAGCAAATTTTGAGCTGCAGTCACAGGTGGAATAAATCTTCTGTTAGAGGTCAACAGTTGTAATTTTATTTTTCTTTTTAAAAATTGGTCCTGGGTAAAGATAAATAAAGAAAAAGGGGAAATTTTCATGTAAATCCCATTTCCTCAAAAATTGGTCTGGCTAAGTGCAGTGAACCATCCCTTGGAGATATGGCAGACAGCAGCAGAGAGGCAGCCTCAGCCTGCAGAGAGGGAAACAAGTCCCACGCCCTGACAAACATCAGTTTTGCAGAAGACCCATTACTTAACTAGCCCAGCAGATAATTCCTACCATGGCCACTCAACATGAATCTAACAGCTTAAACATATTGCTGTGCTTTCACTAGACTGCAGTTTAGATCAGTAATTACTGCTTGGGGGAAAAAAAAAAATAAAAAATAAATTGTGGAAGTCTCCTGCACACGTTTTGATAAGGTGCAGAGAGAGCAAATAAATGACATAAAGGCAGCAATTTCCTCCAAAAAGCAGCACCAAGCCACTGGCATTAAATGGATACACCCAGCCAAGGCAAAATTTTTATTCCAAAGCAGCCAGGGAAAGGAAAACCCATGAGAAAATGTCAAGCCATCAAACTGTGATGAAAAAAGAAATATCAGAAACTCTTCGAAGGGCACTTAATAAATGAAATAGTCATAGGAGACTTCTGAATTATAAATGAAGTAACTGAACTTTTTTTTTTTAATAGGTTATTCATCACAAAACCTCTGATGAGCCACGACAATGCATTACAAACGGACTTGTTCTCTCTGAGACAAATTATTGCTGCCAATGTTTTTTTTTTTTCTCATTGAAAAGCAAATCAGACACTTCAAGTCCCTGATTTATTACTGCACCGATTTTCATGAGCATCGGTCTGCTCTAGCTTTGAGTTAGAAAAAAGCTGTTGAAAGAACAATAATCAATGAATATATAATGTGGGGAAATCAAGCAATCAGAAATAATAATTAGTTCAGTGCCTAATTCAAGGAGACACCGTCCTTGGTTTATCATGGGGAAACTCAGGGTTATCTGTGCTTTCAGGCAGGTTTTAACTACAGTGCAAACCCGAGGTTGTTCTCCCCACGCACAGCCACCTTCTTTGAGCAGCTCAGGTGGGACAGACTTGGCACTGGCTGCAGAACTGACATGAGAGCTGAGCAAAGGCAAACACAACTTGAACCACACACCCCTTGGAATGGGCACTCAATCACAAACACAGTGTTTCATGATTGCAGGGGATCATGAAGCTGCAGCCTCACCTGAGATTTAATTCTGGATTGGGACTTTTCACCCGGGGTGAGAGAACCTGCTTGACTGTGAGAAAACTTCATTTTGGAAACTTTCTCATTTCATTTCTCACTAAGGTCCCCATTTCACTGCAACAGAGGCAGACTCCATCTCCACCTGCATTGTGGAAAATTTCACACTAAAAGCTTTTTCATTAAAACCCCAACTTATTTCTATAGTGGCCTTAAGTTATAATTTCTTGCAATCTGTTTTTTTAAAATACAGCTTTGTTTGGTTTGGTTTTGGGTTTTGTTTGTTTGCTATTTATCTGAAACAGAAATATTTATTTTCCAAAGTTGAAAACATGTATGGGTTTGTTCACATTTATTTTAAAAGAAAAAAAAAAGTCATTTTGATTACTTGCATTTACTTATTCCTGTTTGCAAACATTTGATAACAAGGCAATGCCAGGATCAGCAGGAGAAGTGAATTTGGGAGCAATTTTCCTCCTGTACTAGCAGCCAGGACAGTTCACCACTGCAAAGACTGGAAAAAGTATAAATTGCTTTGGTCCAGGCATAATTGAGGAGTGAAACACTGCTATAAAACAGGCACATTATAGATCCCATCCAAGTGCCACAGTATCACAGCCATTTCACAGAACTGGTGCTTAAATTGAGCAGATTGCTCCAAAATTTGAAGTGTAATTAAGCAGAACATAAACACCAATAAAGCTTTGTTTGCACAGAGGATATTGCTAAAAAAAAACTTGTTTCAATACAGATCCATACTTTTCAATGGGCCAGGAAGAAATTCAGCAAGCTGTTTGGTGATGTCAGAGGTTTTCTGCTGAAGGACACAGTGCATGGCTGGGGGGAGCCAAGAGCACCAAGCTCAGCTTCAGCTCCAGATGGGAGCAGGCAGTGGGCATGGGTGGTGTTTCTGCAGAGAGCAGCACCTACACCAGACCCATTTCAGGGGATCTGCCCTCAGCCAATATATGGAAGCAGCCAATAGTGCCTAGACTATCTATTACTTCATAAAAAACACTACTGTCCTCATTGGTTTGCCAAGAAGCTCTGTAAGAGCTGTTGTACCTACAAACCACTGCCCAGGACTTAAGGCATTAGGACACCAAAACCCTTCACCCACATAAATATCAGCTCCTGAAACCAATCCAAAACACCAGATTCTTTGGAGTTAGCAAGGTCCCTTTGTGAAATCAGTCATTTGGAGATTTTAGTTCTTTACAAGGAATCCTTTTACCAGAGCCATACCTGGCCTGTGGAGACACTTCCAAGGAAAGCTGTTTCAACTTGCTCAGCCACTGCTCCCTCCCCATCATCCCAGCTGCTCTTCACCCTTCACCTTCCCCTGGCCATCTCTCCCGAGGAGCAGCATGAGCATCCTCCAGGCTGAGGATGGGCTGTTGCTTGCTTTCATTTTCTCCAAGCTGCTCCAGGGCAGCATCACACCCCCACTCCTGACGAGTATGACAAGCATGCTCCAGGCTGCTCTGCACAGCCTTCTTAATCCAAAGTCCTGGGTACAGCACGATGGTACATATTTTATATGGAGGCAGACCAAATCTCACCGGAGCATTTTGATCCAGTTAAAAATATTCAGAGAACTAGCAGAGCACCATTTAAAACATCTCCCCTAAGACAGAAATGGGAGTTTTACTAAGAATTACTAAAAAAATGATCTCTTCATTAAGAGGCAACACTTTTCATTCAGAGGTAGCCCCCAGGGAAGAAAACTGCTTCCAGCTAAATTCCTTTCAGGCAGGATTTCAGGTCTGCTGTGGTCTGCTGAAGCCCTGGGGGTACCCATCGATTACCCAACAGTGGCTGGAGATCCCTTTTGGAAGCACCCTTAGTCGTTGAGAGTGAGCAAACAAATACACACACAGTCAGAAGGCATAAAGATTTTTGCCGTGGAGGGGGTGAATCAAAGGGAGTGGTGCTGGGGGAATGACAGTAGACCCAACAGGCTGGCAAGAGCTCAGCTGGGGCAGCAGGCGCCCGACCTGTAGCAGGCCCACGCACAACGGGCTCACCCCGTGGGTACAGCCCTGGCCCCTCACCACCCGCGGGCACCCAGAACCACATCTTCCCTCCCCAGTCCTGCTGCTGGCTGGGGTCACAGACTGTTGCATCTCTGTCTTCAGGAAGCATGCTGGACAGAAAGTGGACAAATGACACGCTTTCCCTCTTCCCACAGTGTGATAGCTCCTTTTAAGAGACAAAGGATTAACTGTTTAAGCAGTTAAATTAATTAGGACTTAATTAAAATACATTTGGACATGCATCCTTAATTCAAGGTTCCCACGTGTGGATTTAAGAATCATGGGAGAGGGATTAAGGTAATGTTAATTACGTTCCATTTATACTGACTATTTACATAGCTATCCCTTTCCAATTATGAGTGCCTCTAACTCAATTTTTTTAAGAAAAGCAACCTTATCCTGAAATTCTCAAGGATGTTCTTTAGCCATAATAAATGCCTCCCCCTACAACTCTAAATTTCTTCAAGCCAAGTGAACTGGTGCTGGATTTCAAAGCATGGCACATTGGAGCAGCTCTCTTATGGCTCCTGCCAGCGTTTGGGAAGAAGGAGAGCAGCAGGCAGACAGGCAGGTTGATATTGACACGGGTGATGCTCCCTGGCAATGAGAACTGGCCCAGGAATACTGGGAGAAGCTGGACCACAGCTCTCATTTGCAGACTCACTATGAACAACGTGTCCATCATTTGGCAAATCAGTTAAAAATATGAGCAAGTGTTAACTTGCAAAGACACCTCAGAGTGCCCTGGGGCCAATGAAGGGCTGCATCACCCAAACCCAGCAGGCTCTCCCAGAGCTCACATTGATCAGCCTCAGGCCACAGTCCTCCTGTTCCCGCACCTCAGTGCTTGCTCCTCCCCTCCCTCCAGCCACAGACGGTGGTCTGGGGCTGTTCCCTGCTCCCAGGGGCGCTGCGGGGCTGGCACTGCTCATGGAACTCACTCCGGGCACAGGAACAAAGCACAGCTGGCTGCTCCTTACAGACTATATGAAAAAATTATTTTAAAAATAAATCAAATCTGTTTACAAGACTCCAAACACCTTTCATGTCATGATGTCTAAGTTATCTTTAATGGCATAAAGTCAAAGAACTTCAGTTTTTAAACTGGCCATGTCTCTTTAAAATGAATGCTGTTTTCACACTATTTAATGACTGTAATTTAAAATGCATGGAGAGGAAAAAAAAAAAAAAGACTTATTTTCCTTTCTGCTGCGTTGAGAAACCACATTTATTACATATAAAAATTTACCACCATTATTTATTAGCAGGCAGAAAGCTTCTGGGTCTAATAAAGATTTGGTACATAAAGCTGCTGCTGCCTGAGGAGAAGAGGAATTAACTGTAATGAAACTGGTTTAAAGAACCTTGTAATATCACTTTAAAAATACCAAAAACGAGATGGTAGAAGCAAGGAGAAATATTTTTTTTTTCCTTCTAAATTTTCATCTGCAAACAAAAGACAAGTTTTCTTCTCATCCTTACATCTAAGATGTATTCCCAGAAGGAGCATTTTCTTCTCCACACATGCTAACATTGCACCTCCTAACAAGCAGCAATTTTGTCTAATGAGGATTTCTTCCCCAAGTGGCAGATTTTTTTTAGTCTTTTTTTTTTTTTTTGTCCCAACTTTACTACACAGTGTCAGATGCAACTCGGTTATGACCAGCACTATACCAGCTGATGCTCTCCAGCACCTCTCTCAACAGAAAATGGGAATTTATGAGGAACAGAAAGAGCTCCAAGGGTTGGGTATTCTTTTCATTAATAAAAACCAGAAGCCAAAGAGGACCTCAGCCAGAGCCAATGAAATTCGAGCAGGTTTTAAAGTGGTTTTGTAGTCCACAACGCAGAGCTTTGCATACAGAATCCATTTTCTATGCTATTAACTATCCTAGAAAGTTTATAACAGTGTTAATATTGCAGTGCTTTGATTTAATTTTGAAGGAGGTAAAATTTCAGGGTTGGTGAAATAAATGTCTTTTGACTTCTTCCAGGCAGCTAATTGGTACAGATAAATTATTTAAATGATTACAGAGTTGTGGGGATACGAATTAAATTTTCAGTAAAAGCAGTTAAGGGAGGAGGGTGTGTATGCTCAGCCACAAGGAGTGTATACTAACATCACCAAACCTGCAAGAGAACAAACCAAGGTCTTCAGTCATCTACATATTAACCTGCAACCAGATTCACAGCCTGTGCAGCTGCCCAGCCTCCCCAAACTATGTTATGCTTCAGTTCCAGGAGAAAAGCCTGGATTCATGTCTTGTAGATCAGCATACATGTAAAAATGTATTTGACATCAACAAAGGAGTTTAAGAGTTTTAACTCTTTATTAAGAGTTTGTCTGAAAAGTGTTAGACATTGCAGGCCTTGCACAGATATTTTATTTTTTTTTTACTGCTGCTTCTGTAAAAATGTTGCTGCAAGAGAAGAGACAAGCATGTGAACTGTGCTCTGAGAGAATGTAGCTGGTGACAAAAAAAATATAAATAATCTAACTGATAGTCATTATCAAGGTATTCTACTTTCAGAGTAGGATGAGAAGGAAATTCAGTAACCTCCATTCTGGCTTTGGACAAATAATTCCTTAAACACCTTCAGCTGGCCAAGAACTTGCATTAGAAATGTGTCTCCAGTACCCAGACCTTACGGATAGGACTGACTTCATGGCAGGTCACCCAGCAGGATGGTGGCCAGACAGGATTAAAAACCATATATTTTCAAGCCTAACACTGATTCTCATCTATCAGACAATTGAACATACACTCCATTAGAAGATAGGTTAACACCACAAACAGCTGGAGCAGATGTATTCTGCTAGTTTGTTTGGGTTGTTAGATTTGATAAACACAGGTTTGGTGTTCCCTCAGTGACAGAGCTTCTGTGCTACTCCAACTCCTGCTGCACGGGAAGAAGTCACCACATTAGATGTATTAAAGCAGAGAGAACATAATATTGTACCATAGTACACGGCTGAATTACCTGCAAAGTGCCCTGCAATAAGATCAGTGTATTATTAGAGGAGCCTCTAAGGAGTACAAGCAACTGCCCAATGAAAGAGAGAGAAAAATGACATCACCCAGGCAGGGTTTACATGCCTCACAACCTGCAGGCACTTGATGTAGCTGAGAGAACTAGAAATCTAAATTCCTTCCAAACAAAACTGGATTATATTTTAAACCTTTCAGAACTACTTTGCAGTCTTCTCTGAAGCCATGTCTGCCCAAAGCAGTTTTGCAAGAGAACATTTAGACTTTTAGTGTTACAAAACACCTCCCTTAGAAAGCCTGCCCTTGCACTGGTGCCCTTCACACCAGCAACAATCCACTACTTCCTCATGTTTACCAGTCAAAGGATGGCTGCATTCAGATGCAGCTCAAACCTCAGACATCCACTCAAACTCCCTGCAACATGACAAACTCTCACTGCAAGAAAGTGAAACGTCCGGACATCAGAGACTTAGCTTTTCATTTAAAACATCTTCAACTTGTGTCTCTAACTTGCTGATACATTTTCATTAAATCTATCAGCAAAGATGTACTTCACAGAAGATTGCATCTGTCTTCCCAAGGATTAGTAGGTAAGGACAATTAGAGGTGAGACTGGATCCTTCACATCTGTTGACACTATGAAACTATGCTGCTGTGATATATTTAAAAGAAAAAAAAAAGTCTTATGAAAATTAAATCCCTCCAGATTACAGTTAAAATTTTTGCTTTAACCTTCAGGAGGTTGGGTCTTTTTGATTAAAAGGTTTTGGAAACACTCTCCCTACTAAACAAAGTAACCTGCATGACACTGATGCACAATTCTGCCTGAGACCCCATCATCCAACACTGCTCTTCCATCCCAAAATACATCAGAGAAAGATCTTGAAGGGGAAGAGACAATAAACAGCAAGAGAATAGCTGATGAAGCTTATCAAGGGTACCCAATTTGATCTGTACTGATCAACCACAGACACTGTAACATCTGCCAAGCAGCCTGACACCTCTAACTTCCACAGCTGACACATCCACAGGTTATAAATAAAGAAGAGTTTCAACAGCAGCAGAAATGAACATTGTACAAGGACAAACTTGCCCTTGGTGATGCTGCCATCCAGGTCAGAAAAGGCTGTGCTTATATTTTCCATAATGCACACCAGCTTTTCCTTAAACCAAGAATCTGCTTTGCACCCTCCACACTGCCTGCACAACCCAGCAGGGAGGTGGATCCACACGCACAAGTGCATCAAGCCTCACCTTGTGCACACTGGTCCTCCCGCAGGGAGGCAACCTGGAGCCTGCTGTTGTGCAAGGTAAAAAGGAAGCGCAACAGAAGCCCTTGGAATGAGACCAAGGCTCTCGTTCACCCAGGGATGGATTTAGGGAGAGAGTCTGGGAAAAGAGGCAAGGTGGAAGAGATAGTAATAGGTACAAACCTCACGTACTCCTGCGTTTTTACATACACAGACATTACCAAGACAATAGAAATCCTGGCATGCTGACGTGTGACACGTTAGAAGTTTTCCTGTTCACTGGTGAATTCTTCCTGTGTGCCTAGCATGTCATTGCAAAAAGGGCCACGTAGCCCCCTTTGAAGTTACGCTCAGTAAAGTAACTAATTAAGAGAGTGAGCTCGCTGATTCATCACCGTGACAGAGGTCTGCACTTCCCAAGCCATTAGCAAGCTTCTGTCAGCTCAACAGCCAAGTTCTTCAAACACTAATGCATAAAGCACAAGAAGCACTTCACAGAGCAGTTCACTTTCCATCACCCTTCCTGCCCTTTGCCAGCCCTGTTGACAACACATCCCTGCTTCTCTTGCCCACCTGCTGCAGAATTTCACGGAGGGCACTTCTGTCCTTTCAGCCACCTTCACTCCTCCAAAACACTGCCTGCAGTCTGCTGTGCTTCGGTTTCTGCTGATGGAACGTATGGGGATTTATTAAAACATGTAGTTTGTGCTTTCAGAAGGACGTTGTTGCTCTGTTTTTCTGCAGAGTTCTACTTCATCCCTGTATCTTTCACCACTACACCCTGATGCATCCTCCTCACCAGAATACAAATGACAGTCAAAAGAGCATTTCTGAGCTGCTGTGCTGCCACAGATAAGCATTAAGAAATTATTTTTTTTCCCTGCTGTGCTTTCTCTTAAGGAAGGGTTTGGTGATGTCGAGATGCTTTCTGAAGAGGAAGGCTTGCCATGCTGCACAGGCAATGACCGTGGTGCAAAAGGACTGAGAGCAAACCCCCATCTATTCAATCAGAACTGTTAAAGCTGAAGGGAAAACACAGACACAGAATACACCCCGAGGGAGGAGTGATTAAATTACACCCCCACCGTAGTTCCACGAAGCTTATTGATCTCAGACTGAATGCTTCCACTGATTGCTTGGGCACAAATGGTAAAACACCGGTGGTGGGGTTTTGTCACAGGAAAGAGGAGAAAGGTTGGGTTTTTTTCCACATCTTCTCAGTATTAGAGTTGTCATGAAACTAGCTGTTAGTAATTTTGGATGGACTGTGTGGTTCCCCAGCCAGAGTCCCACATCAGAAATGCATAAACCAGAATTAAGAAGCCATAGAGGGATGCAGTTCTTTAAGAGCCATACCAACAACTAACATGACTTGGGACAGGGAGAGGACTAGCCAGTCAAAGTGAAACGAGCCAGCACCCCCTGCTTTTGAATTTCCTATCTAGCATTACTATCTCACTACTGTATCATAATCCAGGGGGTCTGGACCAGCTGCTCCTGCACTGCCATGTGATGCCTATGGAGAGGTGATGCTGAACCTCTTCTTTGCACCACAGAGAGAAAGAGAACAGCAGCTCAGCCAGAGCATCTAAAAGACAATCCAGGGCTGTGTGGGATGTCTCCCATCAGATTCTCATCCTGGTTTCCTTCTAGGATTTCTGACCATTGTGTTTTCCCCTCCTTCAGTAAACTGGGAGACCAAAGGCAGGACCTTCTATTTTGCTCTGGAAGGGACATACAGCTAAAAGAGAAGGAAAGATTACAGGGACACACCTTTTCTTGTGTCTTTCAGTTCTCAGAAAATACTGGGACAACCAATGGTGTGTGCTTACAGGTGTGGGCTACTGAACTGTCAAAGCTGCAATGGAATAAAACTGAATTAATACAGCACAGCATTGTGCAGAGGAGAGAAACAGAATGCAGAACAGATTATTCTTGTTCTAAATAATACTTTTTGGCCCTGTCTCACAGATCATCCTCTTCTGAAGCTGGAGTAAGGGACTGTCTGTGAAACTGCCATGAGGCAGATGGAAACTGTCTGGGTAGCTCTTCAGAGAGCAGCTCTCCCTACTACAGCATCAAAGCATCAGAACAAATCTGAGCACGACTCCTGTGAGGTGCTTGCTGGGTTGAGACTGGTCAATGTCTTTCTTACCAACCTGGATGATCGACCAGAGTAAGTCTCATCAGGTTGGAAAGGACTGTGGGAGACCTTCACAAATCTGAGAAAAGGCCTGAGGGTAACTCAGGATGGAAATCAGCATGGACAAATGCCAAGGGCTACAAGTTCACCTAACACAATAAACCGCACAAATGCAGCTAGTCAGGGAGGAGATCTGCATGCTACAGTGGGTCTGAAGCTGAATGCAGATGACTGGTCTCATGCTGCTGTGACAACAAACACTTTACCAGAAGTACAAACAGGAATCTGCTCTGCCAGCCATGTGGAATAATCCATCCACAGTGCTCGTGGCTTCAAGAAGGCTGTGCATTACCAGCAAATACTTCAGGTAAGAGCAATGGAAATGATCAGAGGCCAAATCACTTAAGCAAAGAAAGACTGAAAGAATTACTTATTTAGATTTGTGACGAGGAACCAGAAAGGATTGGTACAAAGATAAAGAAATCACCTGCTCTATATAGCCATTGGTGGACTGAAGCCAAAATCACAATGAGTTTGCCATGATGACCCAGGCTTGTGCAGCCCTGCTTGGAGACAGGAAGAAGGACTAGGAAACCTCTTCACCTTCCACATGGACTTTCTAGAATTTTATGAAGCATTTACATACTTTTGCCAAAAAAGCATTGTTTTTGTGTTTTGTTGTTGTTGTGTTTTTAGTTTGGTTTGGTTTTTTTTCTCCCCCCCTCCACAAACAGCATTTAAAAGCTACAGCTTTGGCTCTGCCCAGGTGAGTATAATACCTCAAATTGACTTGCAGTTTTGTGCCTGTGCAAATTATGGGGTACTTGGGGGATATTTGTGATGATAACCTTGAATTTGGAAAAGAAAGGCTTCCAAGTAACTGAATAGTTATGTCTCACTCAAGGAATATATTAGGTAACAGCCACAGAAGTTTCAAAGTTTCAGCATTATTGAATAGCCCTGAGATGTTTTTACTGAATTGCTGCTAAATATTAATTTATGCAAAGAACTGATTAGCAAGCAGTTAATACAGAAGGAAGAAGCTGTAGTCTCTAACTCAGGATCAGTACCACAGTTTATTGTTTTGCTCTCCTTTCCCCTTTATAAAAAGTAATACTGCCACCTGGGAATTGGGAAAATAGGATTGTCTGTAGTAATGTTACCATTTTTGGCAACAGCATTAATGATCTTGTGTATAAAGATCAGTATATGCTGCTATGGTTTACTAGACATGATAATCTGCCACTTTCCACTTCTGAGTACTTAACTGTCCCCTCTAGAGTGGCAGGCAGATAACATGTGCATTAATAGAGCTAGAAAAGTGCTACTGCACTGATTATTTATTACTAAGGAGTAGAATTAAATAGTGCAGGAAAGCACCAATCAATGCAAGCAAGGAGACACTCAGTACTTGCAGGGAAGTCTTTGAATCAGACTACATTCTCAAGATGAAGTACATGATCAGGAATGTTTCCATGGGTAGCAAGACCATCTGACAACTTGGACGTTGCCTTTTTTGAACACTTAGTTTGTATTAGCCTTGCCTGAATGCAGAAATCCAAGTAAGCAAAAAGAGTAGGTTTCAGTACTAAACTGACAGGGTGGGATTGCCTCAGGGCAGAGAGACTAGAGAGCAGAGCTTCAGGTCCAGTCACTGGGTCTGTAAGTGACATTTAGAACCTTTTGATAAACAGCAGAGGGACATTAACGTGACAAAGTGCAAAAGGCAGGGCAGTGTTTCAGATGAACAGAGACAGTTCACACAGCTTTGATCCCTGAAGGGCTGCACCCTGCTGTCAAACCCACACCGGCTTTGAGAGCTCTACAACCCTGATCACCCTGCAAGGCAGCTGATAGAGAAAATCCTGGGAGAGCACAAAAGGAGGCAAAACAGCAGCTGAAGTAGCATCAGAAACAATGTGCATATCTAGAGTAATCTGAAAGCCAGGAAAGTGTCACATGAAAAGCAGAGGTAAATTAATAAGCCATAAGAAAAAATGGATACGCACATGTACAAACACATCAGGCAGTTTTACACAGACACAAGGGGACATGGGACAGAGCAGAGTGAAACGAGCTTTGCTACAATGTGAACATAAACGATTAAAAGATTACCATTTCAAGAGAAAGGTTAGCAGTAGAGCAACTATGATAAGCAACAAAAACATACAGCAGAGTCGTGCAACACACTCTACTAAACACCCAGCCATGAGTAATTACAGCTACTAGCTGAATCATTCCATAGATCCAGAGGAGTGAGGCAGAATCTGCTCCTAAAACTTCCTTCTTCTAGTTAGAAGGTTTGAATTATCTGTCTGAAAGTGTGCTGGACACTAGAAGCTTCAGTGTTAAGACAGCAATTGCACAAACAACTCAAATTGAGTTCCTCAGGGAGAGGAATAACTACAAGTAATGCAGAGTCTAGGGGCCATCTACCCAAGTCTAGGGGCCATCTAACTGCTGCATAAGAGAAAACACTACTAGCTGAAAGTGCTGCAACAAAACCAGAGATTTCATTACAGGGAACATGTAATAACTGGAATAACTTTTAAAGAGCTATACAGAAACAGATTTTAACTGTATATAGTGCACATAATCCCCTGGTACGGACAAAACTCTATGCAAGGAGTGCACAGACAAGATAAAAAAAGCAGGAGCACTCAGATTAATTTTGCCTGCACAACCCCAGTTCTGTACCCTCATGCATATAGATTATGCAGTGTTGTTTTTGTTGTTTTTGACAAGCAAAGGCACTACATGGAACAAGCTTCTAGGTCTGAGGTCTGGATTACATGAAGGGTTGCTTGATACAACAGCAAATGTTTATCTCCCCTATCCATGGAACATATAAAGGAAAACAGGTGCACTGAGAAAGACTTGGAATCATGTATTCTAGTGAAGTTACAGGGAACTGGCTTTAGGACCCCAGCTCCATTGGCAATCATATTAAAATAATTTCACTTAGTTGCAAGTCAAATTTACCAGTTGGCTGTGTATTTTTGTCATACTGTTTAATTATGTAGACATGAACAGGAACAACCACTGAAGCATCTGAGATAGTTGTAAACTTATTTATTCAAATCAAGAAAAATAGTGGAGTGCCTGATTTTAATCTTATGACATAAAATAAGTGCCTACAACTCAGGAAAGCAGACTTTACTGTATTAAAATGCCAGGTCCCTGACAATAAACTTGTCAGTGTATTTTATTCTATTTATTTTCAGTATTTTGTACCCTACCATAGGTATTACTCAACCAGGCCAAAAGCACTATTCATATTTGCTCTGGATCTCTCTAATTTAAAAAATATATGATTTATGAATCCTTCAAGGGTACCTGGTAGATGGATGTATGCTCTGCAAAGAAGCTGAATTAAAGCCCAATCATAAAACAAGTGTACAGTCAGAATTTATTCTCACTTTAGAGAGAAGGTTTTGGTCTCCAACCCTAAGTTAGCGCAGGATTTCACCAGATGGTTCCCCAGATGATGTGGAGTGTATAAAACTGTTTGTGGATGCATTTTTACACTAAAGGAAAATGATCTTCAGCTCTTAACCCACACTTCTGGATGTGGTTGTGTGTAGCTCTTGGGAGCTGAACATTAACCTGAGAAGCCTGCAGCAGCTCTGTCCCAGCACACAGCAAGGGCATAGCCAACACTCACCAAACCCCAACAGACAGAATCCCAGAGAACCATAAAGCCAACAAGTCAGCAACATTTTTATACCTATTAGTGTAATAAAAAACTACCCCATGTTTTTCAGCTTTTCTCTTGTAGGTAAGCAAACTTAGCCTCCTAGCTACATCTACACACTACCCTCCCCCCCTTGGTTTGAAGTAAATGGGAACATTTTAATACAGAATTCTGAAAACACAAACAGTGCAACTGGTAAAGGTCTGATCTGACTGGAGGTTTTCTGTTTGGCTGAGTTTTAGGGGATCATTTCACAGAGACTTGGTCCATCTGCAATTTAGGTGGAACAAAAGAAATTTAAAAAAAAATCCTATTGGTTTAATTCATTTTTTTTTAAATGCACAAGTTTTAGATTGTCCTTAGAGGTTAAAACTGCCACTAGACTGGTTTCAGTTGTTCCCAGTCAAACACCTGAACTAACTGGGAGAACTGGATATCACCTCTGGAGTGTAACTAGCAGACTGGGGAGCTGAGCAGACACCCCCAGCTGCAGCAAATTCTAAAACCTCAATTTTCCAAATTCCTGTCCACTCTATTTCCTCTCCATAATTATAGCTTCTTGCATTAGGCTAATGAGCAATCAGCACTCTGAATTTGCTTTGCTTTATATCTTTAAACAGGACAAAAGAACACTGAATAAGGAATTCTATCTCACAAGAGACAGAATAATTCTGCTTCTAAAAAGGATTTAGCAAACTTCAGTGTCTTATTTTTATGTTATTTCACAGTCACAAGAAAGCACTTGGAATTTCTAGATGTTTAAAATAAAATCAGTGAAAATTTATAGTGAATATAAAGCTATTAAAAACATTTTTATTGCAATATAAGCACCCAATGTACCTTTCCCATTGCTGCACCTAGCACACCAGAGAAAACAAATTAATGCCACCTTTAAAGAATTCCAAGTGATTGAGATCTGTGTTCACCACATTAATGACCACTCCTTTACACTAATATTACTATTTGCATATACAAGTATTTCTTAGACACAGAAGGGAAAAACACAAACTCATAGACTTTAATGAGTACCAAATAAACATATCTGGGTCTTCAAGTGAAGTATTTTGCAGGCAGAAAAAAAATAATTCCAAGAGAAATTACCCCAAGTTAAAAAAGTTTGCAGTATCACTCTTTTGTGTCCATAGTCAGCTAATCCCTCAGCCATCAGGAACTTGTGTATCAGGAATTCTGACAGCACTTCCTTGCAGAGAGTTAAAAGAAAATGCTGTGCCCTTCTACACCTGGATGGACTGAGTGATGGTTGACTGATTACTGCAAACAAAATGTGGCCAGATTGGGACTACTTGCTTACATTTGCTTATTTCATTTTCAACAGACAACTTTCTTACTTGCCACATATTTGACTTTTCTGGGAAAACACTGGGGGAGACTCTTCTGGGAAGAGCAATTGCTTTGAAGAGAGCAGACACTGGAGTTACAATACTTAGGGCTGAAAAGAAGGTATAAAAATGTTCTTGCAGTTGAACAGGTAGCAATGCAATTGCCTCAGCATTTGACTTGACAGCTTATTTTTAAGGTGAGCAGTTCTGTTGACAATGGCAACTGATTTCAAATAATGTCAGAGATCTCAATTTATTTGTAATTATATAATGGAACTCCAGTGACAATCTAGGACTAAACTAAAAGCTCCCATGATATTCATTTTGTCACAAGTAATATCAACATTCATGTCATGACAAGTACATGCCAGTTTACATCATCTTTCAATCTAAATCAAATAACTCTTTAGATGATTTCCTATGTTTGTTAATAATCCTGCAGGAGGATTTCTAGAATTACGTGGGAGCTCTGATTTCACAGTAGCAATGTTTAAATCCCCTCTGCTTTTCTTGCTTTTAACTTTATCTAGTAAAGCATATTTAATGTATAGATTCCATCTACTTCAATCTTTTGTCAACTCTAGTTTACTCATATGTTAAAATACTACCCAAATAAAGTAACGTAGGTGTCTATGCTTATATTTTATTTCCTTTGCTAGATAAACTCAACACAGGTAATATTCAAAGAAAGAATACACTCAGTGACTTGGGTGTCCCTTTGTTTTAAAAAAAATACTTCATTTTCTAAATGAATAAGTTATTTTCTTTTAGAGTTCAGTGATATCTACATCCCTTTATGAATACATTATTATGATCACCAAAGCTCACTTAATTGTTAAAACACATCTGCTTTACTCAGCCAGGAAAAGCTTTAAGAAAAGAGACCAAATCTTCTAGTTCAATAGGTGAAACCAGAAATATTTTTCCCTAGGTTATTTTGCTTCTGGTTACTTTGCTGAAGTGTCTGGAACAGCAAATACAGATACAGAGAAGTTTTGATTTATTCACATTCATTCCACCTTGTCTTTAATCTGCAAATGCCACAACAGAATTGTTTTAGGTAGCCATATGAAATCATGCACCTAATTATCAGCTGTGCTTCCATTAGCCCAAGGGAGACATTCCTTTTTCCATTTTGATACTAATTTATTTTCAAGAGAGAAAAAGAATGAACAATAAGAAAAATTAATTAAGAAAATACACAAGACAAACAAAATCACACCTTGCGATTCTCTGTGGCTATGGTAATACACCAAAGACAAACAAAAGTCCTCAATAAAGCACAAAGCAGAATCCCCTCCTCACAGCCAACCTGATTGTTAATAAAGATGAAGACAGTATTGAGAAGCAGTGCACTGTCAGGCAGTGCTTTCCTTACACAGCCTCCCTACTACCTGCAGTGGCTTTACTGAAACAGATTGAAAGAAAAGTAAACAGGAGCTGGAAAACTTGGAAGTTCTCTTACCATCTGACAAGTCAATTAGCCCGAGGTAGTGCAAAAGTTTCAGAGAGGAGCACAACACCACCACAATCCCTAAAGTCTGGAGTCCCTCCGACTCGCCTTTAGTCCACATCCTCTAAGCTCCACACGGATCCAGGCTGGTGTTCCTGCAAACAACTGGCACACATCGGCAGCGGAGAAATCCTCCCATTGAAGCTTTTCTTCCGGCTGCTCAGCTAAGTGTACAGCACATTTCCCTCTCCCCCTCCCCTCATTCTCACACTCCCTCCGGTTCTCAACCTCTCCCCCTCTTTCTAGTTCTCTGCCTCCCTCACTTTTCTTTTTTTTTTTTGCGAGCGATTTCTGCCCCTGAACACCTGAGCACTACCCTGCAAATCTCAGCAACTGCTCACACCATTTCATGTGTCTGTGCTACTGGTCAACTTTGGCACTTGGGATTTTCTCACTAATTCTGCCAATGCAGATGCTTTTTGTCAATTCCTCTTCGTGCTGCCTAAGCGAATATGGCATATTGCAGGGGGGAAAGGAAAGGTCCTTTCCTTAATTCCTCCCTCCCCTCACCCCACCATGCTGGGATACACATAAGTGCACTTCCCACACACATGTGAATGCACACACAGAGCCCAGGACCTGCGAGGCAATTCTGTTTGTAAGCAATGGCTCCCAACTCTGTTGCTCCGAGTTAGCTGCTGTGCAGCAGTAAGTGCATTTCACTGACACTTAACACGTACCCAGACACCAGCATGGACCAGTGCTGGCCTGGCACAAGCAGCCTTTGCAGGCAGCTAGGGAAGGCAGACAGATGCACTTTACACTTGTTCATTTTAGCAGTTTCTCACCAGGCTGCTGGCATGGGGTAGCACTGTGGATTGCTCTCAAGTCAATTATATATTTCTCCATTATCACCACAGATGAGTAAACACTTGGCAGGTTGAATGTTTTATCAGGATGGCAGATGTAAGATTGCAACACCAATAAAAGCTGGATTTTTCAAGCATGCTAGCAGCAGGAGATGCTGATATGCCCCAAGTGAGATGTTCAGGAGAACAAGAGCCAATGTGTTTTATTGTTTATTGTACTGGACTGTGAGGCTGTTGTTTTCCCCACACTCTCTCCTCGCTCCAGGCAAGCAGTAGCTCCCTTTCCCTGCAGCCCTGAGCAAGCAGGGAAGGGCTGGCTTTCACCCTGCCATGCTGCTCCATAACCTCTTCTGGATGCTCCTCTGCTGCAAACCTTTACTGATCAGTAGCATCAGGTGCAGAGCCTCTGAGTGATTTTGTCTATCATGTGAACTCAGTAATGCATTTGAATTGCTTAGAGATGTTCATGCTGAAGGCAGGCTGGAGGTGCAGAGCACTCATACACACTCCAGTGACCAGCTCAACGAACTCAATGAACACTTCCAGTGAATTTGAGCTTTGTGTCTGTGTGCAGGTGGCCAAGGAAGAGATCACACTTGAAAATTCACGAGAGTTCTCAGTCACTGGCATCTACCTTTCCAGAGCTCAATGGCATGATATCAAAGCCACTTCTACTGATGAACACTTCACATCAAAGGATTGGGTTTTTTGGTACTCTGGAGCATCTGCCACATTAGGTTTTCATTGCCTTGGCTGTATGACTGGCTTTGATGCCACATGATGGTTCATATTTCCCAGATTAACACATTCAGCTATAAAACCATCAAAGAATTTAAATCACTGCACTGTCAAATCTCTCTCGGACAAGGAGAAGAGAATCTGAAAGAGAAGCATGACATAAACAAGCCCCAACATATTTAGACAATCAACTGGTTCATTATGTCCTGTTTCCATTGATAAACCAAATGTTACTACTATAGAAAAACCCTCAAACAAACAAAAACTCTCAACTACTTCAACTCTGTCCAATCATAATGGCCACAGAAATAACCACGTTCCTTCCATTCTATGGAAGCAAGGTTTGACAGATTTTCTGGCTCTCTGGGAGGCTCTGAAATGTTTTCTCAGATCCCTATATTAATGGACCTTAAAGAGCATACAAAATGGAAGAGCCTACCCTATTCACCCACTCAATCCAAGGCACATTATTTACTCCCAGGTTTTTTTAAACCCAGAGTTTCTTCCCAGCAAT
>JANHGL010005511.1:0-28631 GCA_024611195.1 Ceyx melanurus | reverse complement strand
AAAAAGCAATACTGATGCAACAGTGAACGTCTTCAAGGGCTTTGCAACGCTAGCCAGCAAAAACGGGATATGCGTCCTCCGAAAGCATCTTTTCAGAGGGGGCTTAGCGGGCGATTAAGTTCCCTTAAAGCCCTGTGTAACTTGGTGTTATTAGCCGCAAGCACCTACAGCAGCCTGGCCAGCCCGAGCAGCAGCTTTCGGCTCTGCTGCTCTGCTCCTTAAAAGGGAAAAAAAAAGGAATTATCGGGGAGTTCCATAGTGTGCATAGCAAAGCTGGCTGCTTCATCATGTGCTCAGGGGTTTGTCAGGTTGTTGTGTGCTGGAAAGCTTGGGCCTGACAGATGAATCTGTGAAATACTGGGTAACCTTGATGCTTGTTTGTGCAGAATCATGGGTTTTTTTTTATTGTTTGGTTTTGGCTCGTTGTTTTTCGGTTTTGCTATGCCATTAGATCCTGCATTTTCTGGTTTATTTGACTCGATGTCCTGAACTTCTGCAGCTGAAGTCCACTCAGAGGAGTCTCTCTGGTTGCTACTAAATAGCTGAAGGATTTTTAATATTTCAATATTTTAATATTTTAAATTTAGAGGAAATTACAGTTCCCTTATCTCTGTATCACGTATGGATACATAAAGGTCTTCTGGTTAAAGCCAAAGAACAGGTCTACTTATCAGCCTGCCAGATAAGTAAATCTGTCACCTTGATGAATAAGTATAGTAAATACTGGTATTTTTTTTCCCTACTAATGCACCAACCATTTATCTGAGTTTAAAAACAGACAAATGTTTGGTATTCCAGCTTATAAATGTGAATGATCACTCTGGAGTTTGAAAGGAAGAATGTACTTTCTATTAAAAGAAGACGAAGCACAGTTTTGCTCTGCAGTTGTTTGAAGTGCTGCCAAAAAAGAAACCCCAACCAACAAAAACAAAACCAACCAACAACTCAAAAGCAAGCTAACAAAACCATCAACCCCCTACTTATGGCATTTAAGGTTTTCAGCTCTTAATCTAGTTTTGGGTAAATTGCTAAAGCAAAAGAGAGGACAGTTAGAAACAGCTGTCAGTTCAGAGACACTGGTAATGGCCTAATCCTTTTTATCTGCAAAGTGCTTTTCAGGGTGTGACAAGACATGGTTGTTTTGGAGAGGGTGAGACAGCAGCTAGAGAGTTAAGGCTTCCTTTTCACTTCACCTTCAACAGTCTGAACTATTTCAGCAGCCAGGGGGAACTGTTTTGATACTGATGCTAAACAGTGTTTTCAGCCTTTACAGGCAGTAGCAGGAGGTTTTGTTTAGCCCTCTGCATGTATTTAAGCCGTGGCCAGTTTAAAACAAACCGAAAAATCCCCCGCAGTTTGCTCCCAGTTGGTAAGTAGCTTGTGGCCGAGGGCAGGGAGATGGAAACCTCAATCCTTCGTGTGGTTCTTGTGCTGCAACAGCAGGTTTGTTTCCTAAGCAAAAACCTCCGAAAAGACAGTTGTCTGTTACAGTGTATGTCACAGCACTCAGCTCCATCCAGTTCATGGGTTCATGTACCAAAACTTTCAGTTTCAGGTACCAAAACTACCAGTTTTCTTCAGACAGCATGTCCCCACCTGTTCCCAGTGATGTCTACATGCAGGAGAAGGCTCACTTCTGTCAAGACCTGGAATACATCTAGCTGTGGAACTGGTGGAGGATTTATCATCACGAGTCAAGTGTTTTGGCCCAAGATAGGACTTCAAAAAGAGTGAAAGGAGAGGCATTAATACATTAAGGCACAGTTTGTTTGCTTGTTTGTTCAGTAAGGCACTGATTTAGTATCTCAAACTCAGAAAGCATTTTGCATTTTCATCCTTATATAGCTTTATGTATAGCCAGGAGAAAATGGGAGAGAGGAGAAATCAAGTACAGTGAAGAAAATTCTTACAGCTTCTGCATCTGTAGCCTTAGGTGATGTTGTTTAAAGTGCATTTCAAACCCCAAAGCCAGCTTACAGATACGTGACTGCTTGGATTCAGAACTTAGCCTGAGTGTCCAGGCTGTGTTCAGTGAAAGATGTCATTGTGTTTAATGGATGCCTCTGTAAAACCCACACTGAAGACATCCTGAGAGAAAGCTTAACCCTCTTTCCTTTTTTCTTTTTTTTCTTGTCTGTTTCTGCAGGAAACTATGCCCCAGACACCAGTATTTTCCAGCATGTTTGGTTCCAGTTGTAGTGGACAAGTGCAGCCAGATATGGGAGAGAGGTGTGTGGACCCTGTTTATCAGGATGGGAACCTTGTTTCTGGATCACTGGAGGCCTTGATAGAGCGCCTGGTGCCCACCATGGACTATTATCCAGATGTAAGTAACCACTGAAGGGTTTTTTTTCATCCCATTGTTTTCCTGCATCAGTGTTTGGATTGGTGTTTCCTCAAGAAATTCCACCTCCATCTGACTCAAAGGGACTATGTAGGCTCAAGATGCATTTATTTTACTTGCAGTATTCATTCGCTAAAGATGATGCTCAATAGGGATACTTACCTTTCTGTTTTCAAATGAGAATGCTTGTTAGAAAGATAAAGCTGTGTTGAACCCAAATGGGTGCCTTAAGAACCAATTAAAAGCAGCATTAGCCACAGAGTTTTCAATCCCTCTAAGCTGCTTTAGCTCTAATACAGCCAAGATTAACTACTAACCAGCTCCTACCTAGGGAAGAAGGGATAGCAGCACTAGTATGTTTGGAGTTTTTTTCCTCCTTAATTTTCTGTGTATTTCCTAGTTAGGCCATCAGAAAAAATAACCCATCAAGAGTAGATTTTAATTAAAATACTGTCTTTCTCAAGACGTTTTAATGGGCCAGCACTGTAATAATTTGTGTTCCTGAGCTCGAAAATGATATTGCAACCTATTAACAATGCAGTCCCCTGAAATAAATACTGCTTATAACTCCAGGGCATGCATTAAGATTCTGAACATAAGATAATATTAAGAGACTATAGCTTAAAATTACCCCTTGTACTCCATGAAAGTTGGCTTTTAAACAAGCTGCCAAAGATTAGAGGGGCTATATAGGTTATACTCCATATGAGCTCTGAAAATGCAGCAGCTATGGCAGAAGCATCTCAGCTCTTGGTAAAGGCAAACCAGGAGTAGGAAATTGCAATCACTGTGAACTTGATGTTGAGCTTACAGCACAGCACACTAACACAAGCATGACCTTGTTGCATGTTTCTCAGCCTAAGTCGTGTAGGACTTTCTGCTCTGGTTTGACATCAGTCCCAATCAAGTCCCCAGGCACAATAAAAATAAATAAATCCTCACAACTGCCCTGCACAGGAGTGAGAGTTGCCCATAGGAGAGTGCAGTGGGTATGTGCAGCAGAACTGCCAGCAATCATCAGCAGCTGATTTGAAAAAGCAACCCCAGGGTGTTTTAAAATTCCAGTTCAACAACTGAATACTAAACTTGGTATTTAAATATGGGTGACAGACAATTGCACTGCCTCTGACAGGTGCTGTCAGTACCAAGGCACAGGAGGATAACCACTGTAGCAGGCTTTAATCTCTGCTTCCTGCCCCAAAATACATATTGTAGATCAGATGTACAGAAGAAAGCAGTGAGCAGAGCTTTATGGAGTAGCTTTATGCTCTGGTAGTTCAGGCTTCCAAGGAGTCAGCTCCTTGTGTTTAGTGTGATACTAGAATATCAATACTTGCTGCTTGGACTCTGGACTAGGTTCTTTAAGTAGCTGCTAATGCACCTTGTAACTTGTAATATAAGATCTATTTCTAGCAAAGCTGCTCTGAAAATGGTTCCATAAAGTCAGTGTTACTTAAGGGGTCTACAGCTTCTTGTGGAATGCTGCTGTGGTGCTGTGCCATACCCAGTGCAAGGGAACATAGCAAACCCAGCAGTCACAGACCCCACCCTGGGAGGCTGCAGTTTAAATAGACTGCAGGCTGACAGCTGAGAGATACAACAGAAGCAATCAAGGGAGAGATGGCAAACAGCATTCAGCCAAATTCATCTCCTCTGCAGCACGACACATACTTTTAGTTAGATCACCCAATTTAGCTGAAAGAATTCATTATGAAATGAGTAGATAAATAAGCTTTGAACGACATAAGGAGCTGTGTTTGAGCCATCTTCAAATCCAAGTTTTCTGTATCAGTTCAGTTGCATGTTTATCCTTAATTTCATGCTCATTTCTATTTTTAGGGATGTTTCCACACAGGGTTACAGAGATGGCCATTTACACTGGTACCCAGTCAGAAGAGTAGCCAGTGCTGTGTGTTCAGTAGAAAGGTATCAACACTTCTCATTCTCATGGCTCCAGCTCCACACACAGGGAAAAGCAGCAAGGCATCACCAAGTAATTCACACCAAGAGAAGGTGTGATTCTCAGCAGAGAATCACACAATGCTTAGAAGGCATTCCTGCCCATGTAGCTCAAGACCACAGGAACTTTCCAGGCAGGGATGAAAGGGAATGGGGCAGAAAGCAAACTCAGAGTATCTTTCTGTGCTGGTCAGGGAGGCAAAACAGAAATGTATTTGCCCACATGGCAGAACATGAGACAGGCAAGGGAGGTTGGGAAAGAGAACAGCCTACATTTGTATACTGCTCTTTGGAGACTTGTTTGTGTACAGGGACTTGTTCAGCACATAGAAAAATGTATACTCATGAGACAGAGGAGCTGGGGAGGTTAGGAATGGAATGTACCAGTCTGCAGCCCTTGTGCCAGAGCAAGGAAACGTTGCAAGAAGATATTTCACAAACAAGAAGTTCTAGAATGAGCAGTGAGTGCACAAAGAAAATACTTTTATTTTTAGTTCCCTCTGCAAGACAGACATCAGTGTATTCTTGGGTCAGAGAGTAACAACTCCTCCTTTAGGCACTCGTGGGGTTTTTTAATATAATTCAGCTCATCTCTTAGCAACAACTTTAGGCACTAAAGGAATCTGGCTTCTTATTCTCTTGTAAGGCACAAGCCCTTTTGTGTCAGTTTACATTGTTCCAAGTGCAGAAAGGATGTGGGGTGATTTTTTTTTTTGTGGGTTTTTTTGTTGTTTTGTTTTGCCTTGGTTTTTTGCTTCTCCTCCAAAATCCCTGTCACTTGTGTGGGATGAGTGGAGCTTAACTTTCAGTTTTGTATCTTCTGGAAGCATTTTAAAATCATTTCCTTCTCCAAACCATCATTTTCATCATTAGGGGACTGCCTATGAGAGTTGGTTTTTACACATAACATGGAGCCTGTATGTGTATAGTAGTACAGGTACAACAAATCACAGTAATCCATGATCTAGATAAGGCATGTGATGATAGTATTTAAGATCTCATATCTAAAGCATCTTTGTTCCTATCCTGAAACCTACTGCTGGCTTAGTTCAGCCTGAAATGTATTTATTGGATAGAGAATAGCTATTAGCAGAAGGCAAGGAGATGGGGATCAGTACTGCTGTCAGACCTATAATTTTTACTTTGGGTCTTAATTGCTGTTACTTCTTGTCTATGTAATATAATATATAATAATATCATAAGTAATTAAAGAATAAAAAAATCCAAAATTAGATACTAATTGTAAACCAGCATATCTTGATTGACCATAATACAACAATTTTGTTTTCCCAAGTATTAAACCTAATTTTAGTTAAGTGACTCAAAAAAAAAAAAAAAGTGCAGCAGGAGGGTTTTTAGAAGTAATAATAATTTTTTTTTAAAACCTAGTAGTCCAGTGTTGTCTGGAAAAGCACAAAGTAGTTCCTGTATAGATATTGGTGATTACAAAGAGATGTCAGCAAGCCTAAAATGGGAAGTATGCACTTTTATGGCCATTTATCTTCCTGCATCATACTAGTTTGGCACTTTTTTGAACATCATAGAAACCAAAGAAAAGCCCAGGTCATCTGGTTCACTCTTGCAGTAGAACAGTAGGGAAATTATACTCTGAGGGGGCCTCTCAGAACCACTCTGGATAAACACTGTCCCACATCACACAGCCTTCCAGCAAGGAGACCAACACTAGAATTAGTATGAGAAGCAAAATTATGTCTTTCCCTAAAAGAATGTGTACCATCTTATCAGAACAAAGGCCACTGCCAGGGCACTGTGGTTTTCAGACAGGCTTCTAAACTTCCAATTCCAAACAATAATGTGAGGAAGGGATGGAAGTATCAAAAGTCCCTAAGCCCTTTGTTGTTTTGGTTTTTTTTTTCAGTCCTCCTCTCTCTCTAATGCAAAATATGGTAAAAGTGAGGTCTGCTTCATGTTTCCAGAACAAGAATTTTCACACAACCCAGTGAGACAGCTGGCACACCCAACAGCTAAATTCCTTTCCCAGATAGTCTAGACTCTCAGTTTAAGTTCAGGGACAACACTGATAGAAATGAACGCAGAAGATGGCTACAAAAAAAACCAAAAAGGAGAGGATCACAGGATGTCAGTGGATGGATAACCAGGCATAGTTTAAAACAGAAATAAAAAACCACACCACCCAATCTCCTCCCCCTCAGTATATCTCATAACCAGATGCTGCTCTTTCTCTTGCTTTCATTCTGAATGTGGAGTGTATCAGTTTAGGGATTGTTCTTCTATATAAGAATATATAGAGAGAAGAATAAATCTGTATATATGTATATATATATAAGAATAAATCTGTAAGAATAAATCTGTTAATTGTTCCATAACACAACCAAGCTCCCCTCTGTGAGTCAGGTTGGCTCTTCAGCCTAATTTTATTTCCCATAACATACTGCATACACTACTCTAGAGTCTTATAAAGCATCTCCAAAGAAAGATGAGACAACATCACCAACTGTTCCCAGATACAGGCAGAAGAGCTGCATTGAATATGTTAGGAATATGTTCTGAAAATGAATGAACTTGAATATTTTGTCATTGTAAATGTAAAAATACCCCTCAGATCCTGGAGAGATGGACATAAAATACAAACCAGAAACCCATTTTCTTAAATATTCCCAAGGTAGAGTTGTGTGGCATATTTGCAACCATGCCACCAAGAAGGGAGGCCATGCTGTTGATGCCCTGGCCTCCTGCTCAGAGTCACCAAGAGCCTGACTGTTGGATGGCCCCAGCTGTCCATCTTCTGTAGGCATCAGTGGAAGACTACAGATAACTCCAGTTTTGACTGTACAGGACACATACTATTCCTAATTTAATCCATGAAGCCCAGTGCTAATAATATCTTTGAATCAGAATGAGCATTTTAGATGCCTCTACTGTTTAGTTGCCTCCACTCTGTTCTTTCCTTAGCTTCCTTCACAAGCCCAGAACAGAGTTGGATATTTAATAAATATATGTTTATTTTAAGATACTGCTCACTCTCAGAACACTGTGACTTGTAGTTAACTTTTTAGTTTAAAAAATCCTACTTCTTTTTACCCCTTTTTAATGCTAAATTTGTTTTACAGGGCACCCTGAGTACTAAAGAAGTGGGGAAAAAAAAAATCACTACCACATTTTATTATATTTAGAGAAATAAACCCCACAATCATTTTGGTGTCCTAAAGATACCATTATTGTTCAACTACAAGTGTATTTTAGAGACTCAAGCAGCAGAATTCAGCTAGTAGTAGAGATGCTGTATTTTAGATGACTGATCTTGAGGTTTTAAGATGTCTCAATGTTCTTGCCCAGTCCAAGGTGGTGTATGGTACAGTGACCTCTAAATCACATTGCAGAAAACCTCCTACATGCTGCAAACATGACAATGGATTGCATTAACCCTTGTTAAAAAGCCTAAAGGAAAAATGAAGTGTGGATGAGTGTATGTGTATTGCTCAGGCAGGTGTGTGCAAACACTGAGGCCAGACCAGGCCATGAAGGCTTTCTCATGTCAATTAAACTGTCCAGAGTATGGGTTGGAATACAGTGCATTACAACTTTGGAAATACAAATGGAGAAGCTATTTCTAATGAGAAATAATAATTGTTGGCATTTCATAGCAAAGTGCATACTCGAAAAAACTCTGAAACAGGCCCCAAATAAGTAGTCAAGCTTAAAACTAAATTACTGACATATGGCTAAAGTATGTGTCAGTGATTGTGGGGGAAAAAGGAACAAAAAAAAAACCCCATACATGAAGAAATTACAGCTGTGGTTTGGAATACACATGAAGCAGTTTTCTGCAGCTCAGTGAAAAACAATCACTCTTAAAGAAACAAAGCAGTAAAAATAGTAATGTTCCAGAGGCATAACACCCTACACTGGACATATTTCATTGGTCTTTGGTGAGTGATGACTAGTTAGGCATATTAAGTCTGACATTTTAATGATAAATAATTTGGGAATCTGAAAGCACTGTAGGTAACAGCCTTGAAGCCTCCAGCATTGCCTTTTGACAGAGCTAGAAAAGCCCCCCATGTCTCTTGAGATGGGAAATAGAAAAAGTTTAAATGAGGGATCATTACATTTGTGGTTTCCAGAACAGTTTTTCCAAGGAAGACCTGCTATTTTTGCTAAAGTTATTTAAGTGGTGTTGTGTTGTTTGTTTGTTTTTCTCTCTGCTTCCACAGAGGACTTACATCTTCACTTTCCTGTTGAGCTCACGAGTCTTCATTCACCCACACGAGCTGCTGGCTAAAGTGGGGCAGATCTGCATTAAGCAGAAGCAGCAACTAGAAACGGGGACTGAGGCAGAAAAGGTAAATGGCCCATTATGTCCTTCAGTTAGCTGTGCTGTTCTCATGTATTTCCACTCTCCTCACTGTAAAGCTGCTAAAGAAAAAGGAAAAATAGTAATTGGCATTTGTTACTGGATGCACTTTTACTTTTTGCTTCTTTGCTGGCCACAAACATAGGGTGTGCACTACCTTGCCAGATGGATGCAGTGGCTGGAAACAGAACATTGCTCGTGAGTTAAATGTTGATGCTGTTACACCAGAGCAAGTGTATCTGCCATGAAACCTGCTTTGCACTTCTGGGATTTCACCAGGTTTTTCTTGAATCTTATTCCCCTTTCACCATCCTGATAGAGCTGAGTGCTCTGCTGTAGATGAGTGGTGGAGTCTTTTAAGTTAGTGTACCAGTAAATCAGAAAGTTACCCCTCAGGAAAAATGAAGGATGGTCTACTTAAAATTGTAGTCTGGCTGACACACGTGACTATGGAGTTGTACTAAAACCAATTAAATCAAATTGGGTCAGTTTGTGATATGAACTTAAATCCATCTAAGTGCCAGTGTTGTGGAAGGTGTGTATTGAAGGGCTTTTGTCTGAAATGGGAGTACCAGAACAGTGCAAGCTGGGATGCAATAAAAGTGATAGAAAGAAGGATCAAAGTGGCAAATATTTAAGGACCTAAGTTGTTCAAACCCTGGGTGTGTTTCAGACAGGCTCTTCGTGGTGAGAAAGGACATGCTTATGTTCCTAATCTTCACCACGTTGATGGTCCCATTTTGTTTTCTCCTTGGTGTAACAGGACACTGAGTGGGGAGCCCAAAAGATAACCCTGTGGTTTGGCAATACTGAGTTTTTAAGAGCAGCACTGACCTCAGGGCTTCTTTCTCCCTTACTGACCACAGAGTGCAGCCTCCTGTTCTCTCACAAAATGGCTCCCCAGGAAAAGCTAACCACGTGGTGAAGAAATTACTTGCACCCAGGACAGTCCTCTGATCTGCTTGCCAAACAGCCATGTGGCCTGTCCCACAGGTGCTGGGGAACACACAAACAGCTTCCCACACAGAGGCAGAAGCAGTTGCCATCACCACTGCCAAACTAGTTCATGACTGAGCAACCTCAAAGTGATGCTCAGCAAGTTGGAAGTGGTTCCTCAACACCACGTAACTAAATAAGAGAGGTGACAACTTGTAAGAGATGCTGTGACCCTCTGAAACATGGCATGAGTAAAGCTGATCTGTAAGCATGTAAAGAGGAAGGCTTGTTTTCAGTAGCTAGTGATAAAATATATGTGAAATACTTGGATTTAAAAATCATGGGATATATGATGAAACTTGGGAGATTTAAAAGTGAAAACAGTATCTGGGGACCACTTAAGAGCTTTTAAAATGAAACAATCTGGGCACTAAATCACTCTGCTATATAAATGTATTAGTTGTAAAGTAGTAGTAGTACTAGTCTAGTTTTTCAGCTCGTGTGTTAAAAACCCATGGCTTCAACACTGAAATCAAATAGCATTACATTCTAACAACAGGATGTGAAATGGAGCAGTTCATATTCCAAACACCCACCCTCTTACACCTTCTGCTGACAGTTGGTTAGTTTTCCTGTAGACCCATTTCCAAACAGCAGGGTGACAATAAAACATGAGTGAGGCTGCTTTAATTTACATGCTTTGGTGGTTGCTTTTCTTACTATGCCCTTGATCTCATCCTAGACCCTTAATACAAACTAATTTTTTCCTGCTCATTAAACAGAGTTCTTGGAAAACTCTACACACACTTCAGACATCTCTCTCAAATATCTTCTTTACTGTGCTCTACTGCAAACACCTGTGTGTCTTACAGTATAGTCTGCCCATGAGCATTTGCAAACATTTGTTTTTCTGTCTGCCTGGCAAGAAAGAAAAGCTCGTTTCACATGCAGCAGAGAAATTCTTGACTCAAGATACTGTTTATTCACAATCATAACCTGCTGAGGTATCATCAACTACCAGTACCTTCTAATTAAGTGGCTCTGTTGCAGGAAGTAGCTGGCAAAAGTAGTTAAAGCAGCTCTGATTATCTCTGCTAGAGCTTCCTTATGCAAATCTCTTCAGATGAGGAGCTGCCTGACTTGTTGCCTGGATAGAGTTCAAAATAGTGGCAAAGAGGTTACACACCACAATACTTATCATTCCTTTGTGTTTGTCATTAATGGATAGCCAAAGAATCCTATAGAAAAACAACCCAGAAAAAAAGTGGATTAAAAAGAAAAACATTCTGGGATGCCCTGGAGCCTGCCTAGAGTCCTTCTGGCCACTCAAAAAGGAATGGTGTCAACACTTTAAGACAGCAATTATAATATACAAGCCAATTGTTAAGCTTGACCATAAAGGATAAAATTTAACTCTCCATAACTGCATTAGAGACTGAAAAGACCCAAACAAGATTGTCTCAAAAAAAAGCACTTGTATAGTATTATTCAGTGAAAATAACTGTTGAAACTGTGAAGGAACTTTTGTACTCCAAGACAGGCAAGACAACCTTAATAGAAACTAACCTCTACTTTTTATTTCTTAATTCTTTAATTTTTGATTTTAAATATACTCTCAAGCTGCAGAAATAATGCTCCACAAACTGATTTCCCTCAGTTTTTCTCACCAGTAGTTTCTTCACCTTTTTAAAACCAAAAAATCCAAACGATACTCATAAGCAGGTATTTATCATCAAACCTCCCTTTCCTACCAGCACAGTACTGCTGCTCCCCTGCTTTCCCATTGGCAGTTGGTTCTCAGTCCTGTCTGGTGGAGAACAGGACTGAGCCACAGTACTTAAGTATTTTTCCTCTAAATAAATATTTATGAGAGAAGTATTCCCATAGATTTCAGAGAACTCTGTGGCAGGCATAAGGGGAGGCTCTCATCTGGAGCAGGACTAGAGGAAAAAGAGGTTGGTGGGTGTATTGCAACCATGACAAAAAGGAAAGTGTGCTGCTGCCCACATATCTGTGTGATTCCTATCTGGGTTATCACCATTGCTGTGCCTTGAGCCTGTCACTGCTTTGGGTTTCATCAGAGAGCACACGAGGCAGGAATCTCATGTTTTGCTGTGTTGATGCTGTTGCTCTTGGTGACCATACCTTATTTTCACAAACATTAAAAGCATTTGATAAAACACTAAGCTTTTTTACACCCAGAGAGCAATAACATGAAGAGTAATATGGTTTGCACTTTGCCCTGCATTGCAGCATGAAGGGAGCAAAGTCTAGGAGTTCCCAAGTACACAAGATGTGAAGCCAGTGTTCATAAGGAGAAGCTTGCCACAGCCTAAGGAAGGACTTTGGAACCTCCCTGCCTCCATCTCTCCTTTTCCAGTTTCAAAAGTTAGAACAGTCAGGGTAATTCATATCAAAAAACAGTTCTGTAGCAGCTTTGAGTGGAGTAGACATGTATCTGTTAATTTTAATTGGCTGGAAGTGCACTGGCTGGCTTATTAATTATCTATCACTACATACAGATTCTTCTTTTAATAATGCCAAGCTCTGTGCATTCCCTAGCAAAGAAGTACAAATTGTTTTTTCCCTAAGGCAGATGACAGTGGGAGTTTGGAGGGCAAACAGCTCCAATACCTTGAAGCTGGGCTCCACAGGTGCAAGAAAATTCCCTTCAGCATTACAAGGAGCACTGGCTTATTTTCAGATTGAGGATTCAAGATGTATGGTTTAACTTCAAAGCTCTTATTAATCATTATTAATCTTTCCACTGACTGCATAGCAGGGAAATGTAAAAAAAAAAAAGGCAAAAAGTAGCTGAGTTTGGTTGACTTTTGGTTTTGATTAAATAAACTGGGACATACTATGGTCAGATGACATTTTGGCAAGAGTTCCTACCAGTTCTTGGAAGACATTCTCTATTTGACTCAAAAGAAAACACACCAATTTCCTGTAGCAACAATCACATGCTATGAGTCCTGTAACCCCCAGGAGGAAAGAGCACTGTGCATGGGGAGAAGGAACTGCTGTGTAGTGAGACTTCTGTAGTTGACACAACTGGGGAGGTAAATACAGAGGAAAACATGCTTTTTCTTCCTCACTGCATCATAAGTAGGGTGGAAAGATAAATATAACCTGAATTCTGATGATTCTTGTTGAAAATGCTCAGCACTCACTAAGTTTATTGATTTATTGATTTATTGATGCTGCTATGCAGCAGTTTTTCCCCCTGTGATGGGGAAAAACTGGCACCCAATTCAGGTCTGACTGTTGAAAAGCCTTAGAAGATTCATGGGTAACAGAAGAGCTCAGAAATCAGCTCACTCCCCTGTTTCTGTCATTGATAGCTTTTTTGAGTAAGAGCCAGTAATTTTTATTTTCAAAGTCAATTTTGAGTTAGATGTCATGGAGAGAACACACACATATTCCCTGTCATTTGTTTATTTTACTATACAGCTCAGTCTGGAGGGGCTGATAAAGTAAAAACAAAAATGTAAATGTTTCTCATAAAAGATGCTTGGCAAAGTGCTGCAGTCTGTATGTATTTGAATTCAAATGCTAAGGTCCCACTTCCTCAGACAGCATAAATCAGCTTTGACTTCAATCAGATAAGTCTCTTATTCTGTCATCTTCCTGGCTTTATACAACTAACCTGGAGAAATACTTTCTAAGTGTCTAGTAAAAGACATTACCAAGATGTCATGAAAGGAGAATAAATCATATTTAGGAATCTGTCTCAGTATTTAACTGGGGGGGGGGTTCATCCCCTTCACTTTCTGCTGATGTGAAGTATCTTGAAGGGTGTCTTTAGTTGTATGTGAGCTAATTTACTCTGCAGACAGAAAGGTCTAAGGTCAATAATCAATTCATTGCTTTTTTCCTAGGCAAAGCTAAAATCCTTTGCTGCCAAAATCATTCAGCTCCTGAAGGAATGGACTGAAACTTTCCCCTATGATTTTCAAGATGAAAAATCCATGAAAGAGTTGAAGGAGATTGCTCACAGGATCACACAGTGTGATGAGGTAAGGGCCATGAGGGGGCAGAAAGCCCATTAAGTGGTAAAGCAAGATTTGTCAAACTTTATATATAGTTTATGTTATTATACACAAACCCTTGCTCCTGCATGCAGTATTTTCTAAATGGACTGCAGCAGCAGTTGCTAAGCTGTCAGTAACTGCAGGACATGGTCTGAGTGATGAACTTAATGGGCCATTAGCAGAAACTGGCTGTGTATAATCACAAAGTGCAAGAGGAAGAGACAAAATAATTGTGATGATAGGAAAAATGGACGTGGTGCAGAAGGAGAAAGACCAGTGACTACAGTGGCACAACACAGTTAACTTTGATAATGAATTATGAATCCTTTCTACTTTGTAACTACTCTATGCCTCTTAGTTGTATCAGTTGTTATCACCTCATAACATTTTCTTAAGCAAACAGATAAAGGACATTCAAATAAAACAAGGGCTGTTAGTTTTCTGGGGTTTTTTTTACTTAGTTGGTTTTTGCCTTGCTTGGTTTTGGGGTTTTTTGAGGGACTGTGGGGATGATGTTTGGTTTTTTCCCTCAACATACAAAGCCTACACTTTTTTCACATTAAGGATGCCACTGCAACTACCACCAGACAAAAGAAAGAATATAATCAAGGCTGACAAGGGAATACTTGTATGAACATGAAGTCTTACTGCTACAGAACTAGAATCTTCTTGTTTTTAAACTCACAACTTCGAGACAACTTCTGGAGCACTGAAGGAAATGAGAAGACAATTTTCCTGTGTGTTTTTGTTGATTCAAATACAGAGAAAATGAAGAACAACAGGTTTGCCAGCACTGCATGAATCAGTGATAGGACACAATGCAATTAGGTGTTGCTGTGTTGTCAGTTTTGTTGCATCAGCAAAGCTGTTTACCTGGATGCTAGTGTGAAAATGTCAGGGCCAGAGTAGAAGGGGAAATGGGAATAGGCTTGTAACATGCTTTCTGTTCCCTTTGTAGACAAAGCCAAAGAGGTGTTTGTTGGCAGAAACAATCCTGAGAGAGGGGACTTGGCAGAGGTTTTATTTAGTGTCTGTATCTTAGTATTTAATTTGTCTATTACTTTGAAGTAGAAAGAAGTTGTGGCCTTTCTTCCTCCTCCCTTTCCCTCCCACTTTGTTAGGTATGAATACATTGTCATTTGAGAAAAACATCTTTGTGGAGTGGCTCAGTGCTCTGGTGTCTGAGGCATCTGATGACATCCATTAATTACAGCATCTGCATATTTATCCTCTTAATGAGGCAACTAGTCCAGTTTGATCAGCAAGGAGCTTTGCCACATCTGACCCCTAGGAAACAGGACTTGCCACTGACAAAAAGCAGCTATTGCTCTGTGTTTGTTAGCACAAGAAATGGCCCATCCTGTGCTTCAGCAAGGGATTATGGTGATGGTTTGTACTTTAAAGCTTTTCCAAATCCCCTTGGAACACTGTTCTCCATACATGTGACAGAAAGTCAACTGAGAACTCTCACAAGGTGGTCAGGTGCTTGTCCTAGGGATGTAGGACAGCATACCAAACAGCTACAGCCAGAGCCAGGGCTGTGCCCCAAAGGAAGTACGGAAGTCTCATTTGAACTTGGATAAGGACAAATGACACTCATTGACTTACTTTCCAAAGTTGTAAGAAAAATTTAGGGTCAGACTAATAATGAAAGGACACTGCTGAAACTCTAAGTATGCAGAAGCTAATGAATTCATAATAGCTTCAGACATGGTTTTTCTTGTCAAATCAGACAGCAAAATCAGTGCTTTAGTTTAGTGTCATCCCCCCAGCTTCCTTGGCATTCCTGAACACTTGCAGCACAGCAGAAATGGCTCCAGCCAGCTGCTCTTCAGCAGTCATCCAGTTGCCTCAAGATGAGCTACACTGCCTTCAGTTTTTCATTTGATTTCACTTGGGAGTCAGATTATTGCCTTGTAAAGCAACATTCTGACACTATTATTGCTTAATTAGAGCATGCAGTATACAAGTATTTGGTAGTCATCCTCTCTCACATCTGCTCCATAATTTCAGTCATCACTGCACATTAGTGGCTTCTTTGGATGATCACAGACTCAGTGCAGTTCTGTCTAGTGTATCCAGTTGACTGGCAGAAACCAGCACAGCAGGTTGTAAACAGTTAATTTTTTAATTAAATTAAATTAATTTAACAGTTAAACTTGGGACTAACTTCAAGAGAAATCATTTACATGAAAGCAAGACAACAGTTGTGTAGGAAAGAGCAGAAGGACTGTCTTCTGTTGATTTAGTTTTTCCAGCAGCAGAACAAGAGGTGGAGAAGCTGGGTCATTTAAAGCAGCAACAAGAGCAAGGGAGGAGTAGGAAAGTTTTAAGTTAGCTCTTTGCAGCTGATCTCAGAGAAATGTCTGTAGGACACAGTTGGCAGAAATAATTCAGCTTGCTTTAGCTGTCAGGACACTGAGTGGCTGGATTCTTTTTCTGTGGCTTTACCAGTAAGAATCCTGATGGATCCTGTGTTTAAAATCTGCACCTGAGGAACAGAATTGCATTTTACTTGTCCAAGAACATGATGTCTGTTGTGCTCTTAGTTAAATCTTCACATGCTATAGTTGTTCAAAGCCAAGCCAGGGTATTTTAGGGGTATATTCCTGGACATAATGTGAATACTCTGCATTCTGGCTGGGCTAGATAGACTTGATCATCAGTGTGTCTGATCAGAATGAGAAGTAGCTTTTTGGCACTTGGTACACTGAGGATCCAAAACAACCTCACCTTTCACATAGATGCTTTTGATACTAGCCCTGCAAGGGATCACACCAGCCAAGCAAGTGAAGGAGAGCTGGGAAGTCAGGCAGGCAAAACAGTGTCATTCTGAAGTTGTGGAGGCAGTTAGGACAAGTTCATTTGCCAGAGGATGATCAGCTCAGATGAGAAGGAAGAAAATTACTAACAGGCATTTCTTCCCAGTCAGAATTTCTTTGGTGACCAGTGGCTGCAAGAGCCAAAGGGTTTTAGGAGTCACTGGTTTTTGCCTTTTCCTTAGGAAAATGGAACAGTGAAAAAGATCATTAGCCAGATGACACAGAATCTCCTGATGGCCCTCTCTGCACGGAGCCAGTACCAGGAGATCCGAGAGAAATTCCGGCAGCCCGTTACTGACAAAGGCACCATCCTCAAAACCAAGCCTCAGGCAACTCAGAAGGACATCCTGAGTGTGTGCTGTGACCCTCTGATCTTGGCACAGCAGCTGACCTACATCGAGCTGGTGAGCCACTGATTTGTGTGGGTTATTTCAGTTTCCAGTTACTCATCACTGTGAATTTTGCTATCGCTTCACTGAAAGCCTCCAACGTTTTAAGCAAAAAATATCAAGTAATATCCACTGATAAAACACCTCACACATCTACACTGAAGAAAGAGGAAAGCTACCAAAATGTTCTCCTAACTTTGGCTTTATTGCTGTGCTTTTCACTGGCCTCCCTGTTTGTCTGCACAGTGACAGTCTCTCCTCTCTCCGAACACAGGAAAGGGTGAGCAACATTTACCCAGAGGATCTGATGCAGATTGTCAGCCACATGGACTCCCTGGATAATCACAAGGTACACCAAGGGGGTATGGAGGGAAAAAGAAACACTAAATAAGCAGGGTGAAGAACTTCCATAATTTGAGCATATCCTGTGTGAGAAAGGCTGACACCTTCTAACCTTTGAGCTCACGCCTTGACAACAATGCAATAAAAATGTTTTAGCAGGAGATGAAAAGGAAGTTTCTCTTTTTTTGGCACGATGATTTCCCATGGTACAGGAGAGGATTCATGTGTGGCCTGTTCTCTTCACAGTGCCGAGGCGACGTGACCAAAACCTATAATTTGGAGGCCTATGACAATTGGTTCAATTGTCTGAGCATGCTGGTGGCCACAGAGATCTGTCGAGTGAGTATTTGCAGAAAACCAGAGAGTCAAGTGATCCTGGCCTCGAGGACAAAAGGCAGGCAGTGATTTAATGGGAGATTCATACATTAGCAGTGCAATTAAAGATAATGGCGTTACTCGAGCATTAAATTATTTGCATGCTTATATGATTAAGAGTTCGTGGCTATGGTTGGCTTTGCAGATATCCTCTAGTTTTGTGTAGCTTCCAAGTAGCATTAGTCATGCAGTGAAATAGGCTTGTGTAGAGTTTCAGTTAGGAGCTCATCTGGATTTTTTTAAATACATCCATAAATACTCAAAAGGCACTCATTTTCAAATGCAGAGGTCTGAAAAGAAAGTGGACTACTGGAGCAGTTAAAAAAAGAAAAGAGGGGCCTTCTTAGAGGTTAAAGTAACTTCTATTATATAATAAGCCAAGAAATGGAAAGTACACTGGCCCAGAAACCCCTTTTTTTCTTCCCCCCCACCCCCCATGTGTATCTTCTGTCCTTTAGATTCCTATTCTAGCAAATTCTAGCCCTTCTGTGGAAATCCAGATGCCACCTGCAGTTTCACAAAGTCAGAGATGATGATCCTAAACTCTTAAGAATTCCTACTCTTACAGAAGTTTATTGCAAAAACACATCAAGACATCTTCCAGACCTGGCTGGTGTGGCTACTGTATGTAGTAAATGAGTCAAGCAAAATATTTTAGCATACCAAGGGCTAAGCCAAGCCATTGGCTACTGAAACATTTTTTTATATCATTTTATATGACACAGAAATTAAAGAGATTGTTAGGGTTTTTAAGAAATACCCTAGTGAAGTAGTTTGCAGTCACCACTCAGGAGCCATTTTTGTATAAACCAGACTGAACTTCTGGATCTAAATATGGGAAAGATTTTGATGAATGAATGTAATCTAGAGAATAAAAAAAAATAAATCTAGCTTTAAAAAAAAAGAGAAAGATTGATGGCTTTTGGAAACAAAGGTTGGGGACAGTGCTATATATTAACTTTGCCATTTATAAAAGAATCTGCAGAGCATATATATGTTCAGCATCACTTGCTAGATTCCTTTACATTTTTTCATTAGTGGAAATTTGTATATTTGATCATCATCATTACCTGCTCTCAGGACATCATTTGAAAGTGTACACAATAAAATGAGAAAATTAGGACTTGGCAGTTTTTCTCACATTCAAGTTCCAAGCCCCTGGTCTTTTGCCTGTCCACTGCTTTCCCCCCTTTTTTCAGAGGTTTAAATTTTTTGAATATATTCTTTCTTAGCAGCTTCATGTTATCTCCCTTTACCAGTAACAGGAAATTGCTGAAAGTCTCCAGCTTGTTTATACAGGATTCCATAAGACATTGAACTTTATGTCTAAACAAACAACTAGACAAATAATTGGTAGTAGCCCCAAATATTTCTGCTATTTTATTAAAAATGAATGGTAACAAAATACCCTCAGGCCTGTATCATCATAAGATTGATTTAGCTGGATAAAAGTCTTGAAATACCTCTTCAATCAACCTGTTACAATGCCTTGGACTGAAGAACCCATCCAAAATTCAGACCCATCCCTTCTTAACAGATCCTGGTTGGTTTTTTTTCAGGTTGTAAAGAAAAAGCAACGTACCAGAATGGTGGAATTTTTCATTGATGTGGCAAGAGAATGCTTCAATATTGGAAACTTCAACTCCATGATGGCTATTATCTGTGAGTATCCTTCACACAGATGACAGGAGGCACTCCACTCAGCCTTACTGGCAAGACTCTGCTCACACTTGCCCTGAATTGGCTGAGCACATCAGCACACACTGGCACTGTGTGTTGGTGGCTGAGTGTTAGCTACAACTTTTGTTTGGCACCACAAAAGGGGTGGTGCTGATACACAGAGATAAGTTAGTCCTGCATTTTTTCCAACTGTTAATTTCTTTTCTTTTGTCATTCCTCTCTCCATTCAGCTGGCATGAACTTGAGTCCTGTGGCACGGCTAAAGAAGACTTGGTCCAAGGTCAAAACAGCCAAATTTGATGTTTTAGAGGTATGTATAAAGTGTAGGCTTTATATAGAAATGTACCAAATACTTTCATCCAAACCTTTGCTGTGGAATTCTGAAGTCAAATACCATCAAGGCACCTATGTCAGTGGTCACCAGCATATAAACATTATGAAGAGCATTCCTAAATTTCAAACTCCCTACTTGCCTGCAAAAAAAAATAAAGGAAGGGGATGCAAATTTCCTTTAGGTTCTTTTTTCCTAACATATTTTTTTCCAATTTAACATCATGGTAGTTTTAACATGCTGTTTTTCTACCCCTAAACCTAATCAGAGCACTCCATCTAGTGGCAGTTTGAATGAAAACAGAATTTAAATCCTCATCAGAAAGACTGGTGACAGCAAGTGAGAATTTTGGTTCTTTCTGCTAGTCATTTGTCATTCCCTCTCAGTTTCCAGTTCGAATTCCTTTCTTTTCCATCACCCACTGAAGCAAAGCACAGCTGTAAAGCCAGTACAGACCCTTGCAAACAAGCCAGAAATTAGAAAAACCTTATTGCAGACCTTGCCATCATCTTGAAAGCTGAAAAAGAAGCCCACGAATTCATAAAGCAAGATCTCTGCCACGCTTAGCTGAAAGCTTTTCTCTTCAGTAACAGTGTCACTCCACTGCCTTTTTGTCCCCCCCATGCAAACAGCATCACATGGATCCATCCAGCAACTTCTGCAATTACCGCACAGCCCTGCAGGGAGCAGCGCAGAGGTCTCAGACTGCCAACAGCAACCGAGAGAAAATCGTCATCCCGGTGTTCAACCTCTTCATCAAAGATATCTACTTTCTGCACAAGATACACACCAACCGCCTGCCCAACGGCCAGATCAACTTCAAGGTAGGACTGGGCTCATCTAGAAGCTGGAACATGACATGAATGAAACACTCCATTTGCCACTTGGAACTTCTGGCTGCTTGTATTGCCAGTGACCTAGACAGAGCAATGTCTTCATCTGGAGCTCAGCAGATTGCTGTTGAAAGGCATTGCTTCCAGGTGCCATGGTTGTCTTACATTAGCCACGACTGCATAGACAGAAGAGAATAGGTTTAGGGGAAACACAAGGAAAAACTTGTTCCCAGTGGGGGTGCCAGAGCCTGGCAGGGGCTGCCCAGGGAGGTTGTGAAGTCTCCTGCTCTGGAGACATTCCAGACCCACCTGATCTGTTCCTGGGTGACTTGGTCTAGGTGACCGTGTTCTGACAGGAGAGTTGGACTAGATGATCTTCTAGCTCCCTTCCAACCCCTGACACTCTGTGATGCTGTGATGTATCAAATGTAATTTTAGCTCTTTTTTTTTTCAGTTAAAAGTTTTTAAATGTACTGAAATCGAGGTTATTTTTAGTTAGTTTTACAAGCAGTGAGACAGATGCACTGCACAACACAACTCACATAAACAGAATTGATTGCAATAATATTAATTTGCTACCAAAACTGCTGCATGAAAAGATGAGAAGAAAATAAGAACTTCAGAGGACAAACCCCCAGCATTAAAAAAATACTTCAGTAATGCTGAGATAGTCTAATTGGAAAGGGAAATTTCTTCACTCATGCAACATTTAAAATTACAATTCTTACACTTCTTGATTTCAAGTTCTTTGTGTACCACATATGATGGCAAACAAAAATCTGCCACTCCTCAGCCCTGTACCCTGAGTTGCTGTGGGTCTGGATTCTCACTCCCTGATTCATAAACGTGTATGTCAAAAAATCACAGCTTGTCAAAAGTACTTTTTGAAGGGGTTTTGCCATTTTTAAGGCTGGGTAAGGGAGACACACAGAATATGCATGAAAAACCCTAAGTGATGATAATGCATTTCTTAAAATCCTAGGAAGAAAATGTTATCTATACTTTCTATAAGTTATTTTGATTATTTCCTAAAGAATATATTATGAAGAAAAAAAACCCCAACTTACATAACATGTTACATTTCATGGAATTTGCAGCTTGGAAATTTATAAAGTAAATTAAAGCCATTTACTGTCCAATAAAAACTACTATCTAACAATTGGTGCAGTAAATTAGTCTAGTCCAGGCTAATGTAGAGCTACACAAGCAAAACCAGGACAATAGCACTGTGTTGTAGATGTAGGTTGGTGATGAAAAGAATTGAATGCAAAAACCCCAGGCAATTAGCAGGGAGACACTATTCCTAACTCCAGAGATAGCAGGTGAGGAACTGGGAGTAAGAAGGGGAGACAGGGTAACAGTAAGAAGAAAGGATAATGAGGTGGAGGGTTGAGTATGGGATAAGAAGCATGAATAACAACCAGACAGAAGCTCTGAAATTAAAACAAAACCCCTAATATTTGAAAGAAAACAAGTGTGACTTTAATAATATTCTTTTAATCACCTGATGCAGAAATTCTGGGAAATTTCAAGACAGATTCATGATTTCCTGACATGGAAGCAGGTCGAGTGCCCTTTTGAAAAAGACAAGAAGATCCAGAGCTATCTACTCACAGCACCCATTTATAGTGAAGAAGGTAAAATCCTTTACTGAACCCTGTAATTAGTTTTCCTACTTGAAGTGCAGACAGAATGTGTGGATTTAAAAAAAAACAACATGTAAAAAAACATGATCCCTTCCATATTGGCTTCTGATAAGAATGAGTTTCATTATGAAGTCTGCTAAGTTACAGTAGTTTCTAACTTGCCTTCATTTATTTTCATTCAATAATCCATATATCTAACACTTGTTTTTTTATTTACTAGCACTGTTCATTGCATCCTTTGAAAGTGAAGGTCCAGAAAACCACATGGAAAAAGACAGCTGGAAAACACTCAGGTATAAAGCTTCCTCAGAACAGGAGGTTTTTTGGTAGACGCATAATGAGCAGCTTCCTTCCTCTAATTTGCATATCCAGTTCAGCACCATTTTGGCCCCAATTGAATTATTTTCATTTTCACCATTTCCCAGTGATCCCAGTGTTTCTTAGGAAGTCCATATAAGCTTATCACTTGTAATAATGTATGTTGCATTTCAAGTCAGCTTCTTTACTGGAATTGATAGATGTTTTCCAGTTTAGAGCAGTTGAAAAGCTACCCCTTGAAGAAAGGGCTCCAGCTAGGGATGCAAGATAGATCTACTGCCAGCCATTACCAAAACTGGGAAACTTTGTCATGAAAAAAATAATAGAAAAGATCATTTTCTTTTTTATTCCTCCTTCTTTTAGGACAACTCTGCTTAATAGAGCCTGAGGTTTTTGGATGTGATCTGCAGACACTGAAGCACAGTGAAGGAATGTGTTTTTACAACCCAAAAGATTTGGACTGAGCTAAGAAAGACCTCACTGGCTGAGGTCTGTTTTGTATATACAGTAAACTTTTATGAAATAAAATGTGGTAAATATTTCACATGTGAACCTTAAGGCACTTAAGTGAAGGGTTTTGGGTTTTTATTTTAAATATAAGGGCAGGGCCCTGTTCTCAGAAATGAAATGTATCATGGGAGATGGTTATCCCTGGGGAGACCTTATTCTATCAGCATCCAAATTTTTATTTTTAATTACTTCCACAAAAAAAAAAAAAGAAAAAAACACACATCCCAACTATCCCAAGTAAAGCCAGTGTTCAGGTTAAATACTGCACTGGACCAGCATCCTACAGAACACTCAACATGCCTCTCTAGCTTTGAACTGAAGGGTCTCCTTCAACCAATCACAGGGGGTTAGACAGTGTTCGTAGAGTCCCTCAGACACCTGCAGTCAATGTGCTCCTCTCCTCCACCAGAAAATAGTGCCTTACAAGGTACTGATATTGTTTAGTGTACCTTCTACTACTGGAAGTAAAGAAAATAAAAAGATGGATGTCCTGAAACCAGCTACAATGTACTTTTTCAATACCATGGAGAATATGGCACATGGATTCAGAGTATACCTGCCTGTGACACTGATGGTGCAGCAAACATATTTTTTGTTCCATGCTCTAAAGAGACAGGATGGGGTAACTGCTGAGGGATGTGTGTCTGTGTGTGAGTATGTGTGAGTGCATATGTGAAGGTGCACACGTGTCTAAGTTTTAATACTTCTAGGAACTCTCCTTTGAATTCTGGCTGTCAGAATAGTTTTTTTTCCTTTTGAAACAAACAAAAAAAAAATCAGGGATTTTTGTTTTGTTTAAGAGAAGGATGTCTAACCTAGATAATCTCTGCAAAACAGGCTCGATATGTTTTCTTCAAAACAGTTTTTGGACAATAAAAAAAACCCCACAAGTGAGCTAGGGAGAGGGAAGTAAATTCAGATGTCCAATGAGAAGTGAAGGCTAAAATTTCCCAAGCAGCTTTCATTATGAAACCAGGCCCTCTGGAGCTCCCAGTGGTTACAGCCTCCTTCACAGAGCCTTGCAGGGGACCTCTGCACGAGCTTCTTTCAATTACCAGCTCTGAGTAGATGGGGTTTTTTCTGCCTTCTGTTGGAGAAGGGGCAAGACCAGCCCAGTAGACTCGTCTTGCTGCAAAATTATTTGCTATATTGGCCCTGTAGTATGGTGAAAAAGTAAAGAGCCTTCCCTCTCTGCCTGTTCCAGTCCCCCCTTGACAAATACTTAAAAATTAGTTGGGGTAAGGAAGGGAGATCACTGAACATTTTGCTATTCCCAGAGCATCAACAAAGAAAAACAAAAGTAAATTCTGCCACGAAGGAGGAAGAAGTAGAATGCTAACTGCTAACAAGAACAGCCCAGGAAAAGGGGAAGGAATAATTCTTACAATCTGCTGCTATTTTTCCTGTGCTGAAGCACTGACCTTCAGCCCTGGATTAGAGTAAGAATATTTATACTGTATTATTACAGTGTTTTGCACTTTCAGAGATGTTCTAGCTAGTAACAGTGTTGGGCGCTAGGAGGGACTGTGTATCAGCTTTGTTTATGTCATTGAAATTTAAAAAGGGATGCTTAAAATTTAAGGAAAAAAATATATATATTTGAAATGCAATTTTAGAACACTTTCTGTAAATGTATAAAAAAAAGCTTTCACATGAATGTGCACTTCACTGGTCAATCAGTCCTAGTATATACTTGAAATCAACTCAGTGTCCACATTGGCTCCTTTTTTTTCTTTCTCCCCCCCTCAGTTTGATACATTCCTTCAGTAGAGTGTTTTGCTATTCTGAGCTGAAATGCTAACTCTAAAGCTGTACCATAAAGCAGGATATTCCGTGTTTGACTGGATGTGCTTGCATTAATAAAAAAACAACTTGCTTCAACCAGCCTTCCCTTTTGCCCTGCTTCTTTTCCACTTGCCAACTGACCAAGCCACAAACCAGCAACTGAAGAAGGTGAAGCAACTGGTTGCTTTCTGACTTCTAAAGGTATATGATGAAAGATCTCAGTTCTCTTCCACCAAAGGCTGCTCGTGTGCTCTCTCTAATAGCATTTTATGGCTTTGATATCTGCTCTGGAATTTCATTCTCTCAATGAACATGATTAACAGATCCACTGTATAAAAACATCGTGTATGTTCCAAGAATTGCATTTTTTTTTTTTTTTTTTTCCTCCCATAGATTTATCATTTTAACAGGAAAGCACCAAAAGTTTTGCTGGCTGAGCACACTGCAGGGTTTCCTGTAGCAAGATTCTGTTTTGACATTTCAATGCTCCAGGACCTTCAGTTGCAACCACTACCCTTTTTCATGCCCTACTTGACAGGGTCAAAGCTTCCCCAAGGTCACCCAGGAGAATCCAGCACTGCCTCAGTGCTACCCACACCACCTCCTTTCTGAGGGATAGAAATCTTAAAGGCAAGCTACATCTTGCATGCAGAGGAGCTCCAGAGGTCCTGGGAGCATTTCTAATCTGTTGAAAACTCTCTGGAGAAACAGTTTAGAAAAGCAGACATCCACAACAGACTCCCAGAGCACAACAGTACTACTGCTTCCAGTCATCATGGCTCATTAGAAAAGATAATGATGTTTACCAGCATTAAGAGAAGCAAGGAGACAGGAATCTTCCTGATGGCCAGTTCACACTCATAATTAATATGCATATTACATCCCTGAAATCTTAACTTCCAATTATGTTCCATCCAGTCATTAGGATAAATTAGCTATTTACACAGGCATAAGAATCAACAAAAAAATTGCTTTCCAGGCACTTGACTGCCATTAGAGCAGGACACAGTATGGCAAGCAGTAGCTCAATGTCAGTAAGATATCTTGAATTATATTAGCAGCAAGTTGATTTATCAAGTTAACAGTTCCCTAGAAACAGCTTTCTTTCAGCAAATAGCTCCAGGAGCAAAATTCAGCTGACAACTGCCATTGGTACATCAGTTGGAGAGAAACAAGAAATTATACTGAGAACATAGAGACAGATCTTCCCTTTTCAGCCTGCAACATATGGAATTTTATCAGGGCTGTCCCAGCTTCCAAACTAACCAGAAAAGCCTGCAAATACTGTATGGAAGCAGAATTATGCCTTAGATTTCTCTGTGGACAGTGCCATTCCAAAGTGGAACCCTTTCTGTGACATTCACAGCAGGAAAGAAATGTTTCTCATATTCAATTTCTAATCAGCATTTTTGTGCTCAGCTTTCATTCAGCTTTTGCACAGTTGGCTGCAGTTGATTGCTGCAAATTGACCCTGGGATTTTTAGTTTGTATTTGTCATGCAGTAATAAAAAGTTCTGTGTCATGTAGGAAGTGCTGCTAGAGTCTCAGACACTCTGCCTTCTTCTCGGGGGGTGTGAGCAGGAAGACATTCAAGCCACCAGAAAATGCAACATGAAATTAAAAATAGCAAGCCAATAAATACACTGGTTTTGATCTACTAGCAGGCATGCCTGAATATTAAGAATACTCGGGCTTCTAACTAATAATAAAATGCATTTCAAGCGTCTAAAACATTCTGCAGCGAAGTGTTTGGCAAGCCCAATTTGACTGGTATTCATAGCACCTACCAGAAGAAAAACAAAAAAGCCAAAACCAAACAGAAAACCAAACAAAAAACACCACCAAAAAATCCACACACACAAAAAAACCCAACAAAAAAAAACCAACCCACTCCAATACAAATAGAAGCAAAACAGCATCAAAAAAACAACCAATCAAGCAACTAAAAAAATACCCAACAACTCAAAATGCAACCAAACAAGAAACCCAAACCCTGGGGCATTGGCCATGCAGAAGATTCCTGTAACCACCCAAAAGCCAAGCACCACTTTGAAACATCCCTGCCTGATTTGGGTCAGGAAAGAAGAAACTTTAGTGGAAATTTACTGCCAATATCTCTAATCTTATCCAGCTTTTTTTCACCTTTAAATAGGTATCTTAATCTGAAAATAATGAATAGAGTTCTATTTGGAGGCAGAAGTCCAATGAGATCCATCAGCCCCTCATTACAGACAGAAAAAGCACTGAAAAAAAACCCGAAAAGCACTTTTTCAGCGTTGTCACATGAACACCCCAAGGTCCCTTTTATTCTGGGGAATATTAAATTCAAAGGGTTTTACTATACATTATTTGACAACACTGAAAAGTTCCTTTTCAATATTCTGAAATATTAAACTACATCCAGGTTGGTTGGGTTTTTTTCCCCACAATCAACTCAAAGAAGATGCTCCTAACAACATTCCACCTCTCCTTTGTTAAACTAGAGAAATCAAGTGCAACATGTCACCCAGGGCAGCAACAGAACCCAGGGAATCAGTGAAGTAAAGCTGCACATGGTGGGTTTGATTCAAGTCCTTAATGGTTATGGCACTAGCAGAATTGAATGAAGCAGTAACTATTCATGTCTGGGGATATTCTAGTTTAGTGCTGAGGAGTTTGTCTCAATTTGAAAAAATAAAATCACTCCGATAATGATTGAAAACATAAAATCCAAGCAAGTGATCAAATAAATCCACAAATCCTTTTTTTTTTTTTCTTTTATTCTCAAATATAATTTTTATATATATTATTTTATTTTTCCTTCTCAGAAATTTCACAGCATCCAAGTACCCCAAGCAGAATTTCCCAAGAACCCAGCAGCCACAAAAACTTGAAAAGCACTGCAAAAAAAAATTAAATCCCAACAACTCCTCCTCTGTGTGGCCTGCAAATGCAGTTTACAGAGATGCTTTGGGTTGCACAGGTGTGTGCAGCTCAGAGTCCACAGGGCCATGGGCTTTTAGGAGACTTGAAAAAAAAAAAGCTGCTAAGTATTCCCCTCTGGATGCAGCAGACCCAAAACTAAGTACTTTTCCATCTGTATTTTCTGACTCCAAGGCAGCACCTGCCAGTCCCAGTGAATTATTTGTAAACGATTTCAAGTTTGCAAATTCAAAGGCACCACCTGAATTAATTCCTGTAAATATAATTTATTAAATGTATTAAATGTAATTATTTAATTACATTTAATAAATTTATATTAATATAAAAGTGTGCCCCGAGATAACCTCATTTTTACTTCCCTTAACCCAGAACACTGACTGTTCCCTCCACGGACTGCAAGTTCCTTGGAAAAATGTCCAAGTAAAGTGGATAGCACACAATAGCTTAAAAAAAAAAAAAGCAATTCTTCCTCCTCAAGTCAGTAAAGCACGTCCCTATTTAAAGAAATGTTACTATATTTACTACTCTAACACTAAACCACAGTGACTCCTCCAGAAAAACACAGCTGGCTTTTTACATTTGGACCACAGCTTGAAAAACAAAAGTTCTGCCTCATACCAACAGCATCTGGCACAGCACGGGGACGTGGCCTCACACCAGGCTGTGGCACACTGGGCACACTTATTTCTGATGCCCAGTGGTAGTAATTTCATTTATCTCTGCAATACCTGGGCAGCATGGGTTTAATTTTCCCTCTGCAGGCAGAGCACAGCTCAGCAGAGCCAAGGGCAGGTTTCCTCTGCTTGCTCCATGGCAAGCACCCATTTCTCACACCCTGCAGCTCAGAGCTGACAGTGACTCAAAACCTTGGTGCTCCTCCTCTCCAGGAGCTGCCTGTGGTCCCAGCTGAAGAGCCTTGGCCTGTCAAACTGACTTTTTGCATCGTTTCAGGTGCTGGCCAGCAGCAACACGAGCTCAGCAGCAACACTGAAGCAGGGAGTGGAGATCTCCCTGCTGAGGAGAGGCTGAGAGAGCTGGGGCTCTTTAGCCTGGAGAAGAGGAGACTGAG
>JANHGL010005504.1:0-14503 GCA_024611195.1 Ceyx melanurus | reverse complement strand
CGCAGTTACTTCAGATGATTGCTCATAAATTCAATAAAGCCCGGAGGGGGTGGGGCCTGCACTGCTTCCCCCCATGCGCCGGAGCGGAAAATACTGAGCCAGGGAGGGGAGTCAGTGGAATGAAGAGGCGGTGTTCCAGGGCGAGCACTAAAAGGGTTTCCAAGCCCAAGAGCCGGACCCGGCCACTTGCCGCCCCACCGGCTCGGCCCGGTACACGCTAAACCCGCGCTCGCCTCTCAGACTCCAGTCGAGCCTGACGCAAGAGGAAAAAAAAGACCCTAAACACTCGCGGTGCAGAAGCCAACTCAACCCCGGCCACCCCCACAGTCCCTGTCTCGGTGCTCGGTGCTGCCGCCGAGGAGCCAGCGCTGCCTCGGGCACGCAAAGCAGCCGCAGTCAGCGGTAGCTGCCGCCCTGGCGCGGCGGGGCGGGATGGGGTCTCCGCAACCCAGGCCCCGCAGCGCTGCGCTCCCGGCCCAGCCCCAGGCAAGGCTGCAGGGCCAGCTGCAGCCATTAGGTGGCCATCCAGTAACACTTTACAAGACATACTTGTTTCTGCCTTTTTCCTCCCGCTCCCGCCCAGCGGCAGCCCTGGCCCCACCGTGCTGCTCTGCCCTGCTGCACCGCTCCGTCCTGCTCTGGGTCACCCGAGTGTCCACATCCCCTGTGAAGGCAGCACTGGAGCAGCCATGCTGGGCACCCACTCTTGGCAGATGCCGGCCGAGGCCCACGAGCAAAACAAGGCCTGTCTGCGGCAGAGCTCACACCCTGCCAGAAGGTTAGTGGTAAAGATTCAAAAGGAGCAATCAATCCAACCCAGGGCTGCTGGAGAAACCAAGCAAACTGCAGTGAGGCTTGGGGGAGCCCATGCTGCTTTCCTGGCAGCATTCCCTTGCTATCTCTTTCCAAGAAGGGAGGAGAAAGACAAAGGCTCACTCCAGAGCATCTTGGGCGATTGCGCCATCCAGGATTTGCCCCAAACAACAGCAACTGCTAACAGGCAGCAAGTGGGGAATTTCCCTGGCTAAGGTGGGGTCAGGTGCACTTTGCCTCCATTCCCACAGCACCTTCAGCTGCCAGTTCCCTCATGTGCCACACACACTCCTCTGGCTTGGAGAGGGGACAGGGGCCTGAAAAACAGAAGGGATGTGGAGATTACCCTGCCATCTCCTCCGCTTTCAGCTTGGAGGAATCTAAAGACCAGTGAAGGCCCAAACTCTAAATTTTTTAACACCCCCCTAAGCCAGGAGATAGGGCAAGATCTTTCCATCCACTTTGTGAAAGAGGAAACCACAGCGCTGTAAGGCAGCAAGACATCAGGCATGACAGCAGAAGCAGGGATCCACAACCTGGTCTTCTGGCACCTCCTACACTCTATCTTCAGACTCAAAGCCAGATGCTCAGGACAGTGCAGGAATGAAGCTTCAGGCTGGGATCCCCCTGTCTCAGCCTTGAGCTCTGGAAAGGCTTTGCAAGGCCTTACAGGGAAAGCTCCTGTGCTCCCACTCACCTTCTGCTGGGTGTGCAAGCGGGTGGGAGCGGGTGGTCTGGGGAAGCCCCTGCAGCCCTCTCATGCTGGGCACCTGGGTAACGCTCAGCCTCCTGATGCTGCGGGGGAGTGGGGGAGCAGGGTGAGTCAGATCACATGAGACCTCAGGCGCCCACAGCAAGAACAAACGTTTATTAGAGTGAGTGTTAACTCTCCTCACCCTGCACTTATTCTGGTGGCGTTCTGAGGGTGCCAGAGGATGTTCTGTCCGCCATACAGTGTGAAAAGGAGTCCTCTCATGATCCTTCCTTGGGCAAGCCTGGAGACCCCCACAAGTCAGACCCGTGGCAGAGAGAGGAAATTCAGTCCTGCTGCTGGGCAGACATACTAAAAGTAAAGCCTCTACTGTGTAGTGCTCATAGTGCCACCTTCTTCCCTCGGGAAAACAGCCTGACACCAACAGAACTTTTCCAAAGAGAAGAACGGAGGGGATGTCTCCCAAAGTGGCTCTGCTCCCACTGAACTGCAGGCAGACAAGGTCCCAGTGGGCAGCAGGGCAGCATCACAGAGCGAGGAGGCAGCCCAATGGGCAAAAGGAGTCCAGCCACTCACTCAGAGCAGACAACAGGCTTCCCTGAGATCTTCAGGTCATCAAAGGGCAGCAAGGCGAGGAGCTGCAAAGGCCAAAGGTGTGGATATGTAAGGATTCAGGCTCCTGTCTCCATTGGGCTCAGATAAGGGCCCAGACCTTCCCCTCCAAGCCCTGTAGCCTCCCACCTCCCAAGGGAAGTTCCAGGGAACCCTGGCTGGGCTTTCCCTAGGGCTCAAGTCAACATGCAGTCACTCCATGCACCTCCAGAGCCAACGCCAGTACCCTATAGGGCAGGATGGGCACTACTAGAAACTCTTCTAGAAATTCTTCTAGGAGCTCCCCCCAGATTGCCCATCTCCTGCAGCCCCTGACATACTTGCTGAGCCACAGGCCCCCCTCCCTCCCGCAGACTCACATCATCATTGCCGTCAGCAAGGTCCTGAGCTGTCTCGTTCTCCATGTTCCTCAGGAGGGTGTCAGCCCCAGAGTGCGAGAGGATGGCGGCGATGGCAGCATCCTTGCGGCCCACGGCCAGGTGCAGCGGGGTGCATCCATTGTACATCTGGGCATCCACGTATGCCCCGTTGCGCAGCAGGAACTGGACAGCCCTGCGGTCGTGGCTCTCCACAGCCAGGTGCAATGGGGTCTTCCCACTGGTGCCCTCCTACAACCCACAGACCACAAGGGCATGGGTGCAGGGTCCCCTCAGGTGGGCCCTGCAGCACACACCCGCACCCCCTTGACATGGTGTCAAAGGGGGTTGCCCCCAGCGCAGCTGTAGTCATAGTACCCAACAGCTCTTCAGGGACCTTTCCTCTCTTCTCCCTTCAAAACTGAGTGCCTTCAAGCCCCCCAGTAGCAGCCGCCCTGAGGCTGGAGGAAGCCACAAACTGTGCCCAGCCTTACCCGAACATCAATGTTGGCACCACTCTCCAGCAGTAGAGACATCATCGAGATGTTTCCCTTCAAGGTGCTGATGTGCAGACAGGCCAAGCCTGGGGTAGGGAGGCAGGAGAGAGAACCAGTCAACCCCGTCCCTGTGTCTGCTCTGCTTCATTCCCTGATCCCTCCATATAAAACAAGCAGTCTCTGTCACAGCCTGGACACTGGCTCTTCACTGGGCTGTGCACAGGTCTCACCTTGCCAGTTCTGGAGCTGCAGGTCCTGGTGGTGCCCATGGGGCTGGACTGTGTCCTCTGGTGGAGCCATGCCCTGCAGCAGCTGCTGGGCACACTGCAGGCACTGCTGCTCACAGGCCAGGTGAAGCGGAGTGTTGCCATTGCGGTCCTGCAGCCTGGGGTTCACTCCCTTGTGAATCAGGGCTTGGATTACACTGGGCTGCTCCAGGTACACTGCGAGGTGAAGTGGGGTCTAGAGGAGATGGGGACAGAAATTAGGAACGGGGAGCCATGCCCTGCAGGGCACCGGGCACGATAAGCCAGACTGGCAGCATAGGAAGGTGGTCATGCAGGAGCCCACTCCTGTCCTGGGATGGCTGATGCCCAGGGATGCAAATGACTCATGCTGCCAACCTGCCCCCCACCAGTTCAAGGCTCACCCCTGAGGGCATATCTCACTCTCCCAGATTATCTACCCTGCCACATTCAAGTCATGTCTACTCCACTCTTGGGCTGTCTGCAATGTCCTGGGGCCTCATAAAGGACCCTTTCACCCTTAGGTGCTGGGAGCTGTCACATCTATCTCTTAGGGTATCTCCCACATCCTTCTTCCCCTCTCTGAAAAGGGAAAGCTCACATGGGACCTTCATTATACTCTAAAAGAAGTGGGTGGAAGGTCCTGGGAAAGCGCAGATAGACTTGGCATTCATCCAGGGCCTGTGGCATGTGCCTTCCTTCCATCTTCCCCCTATCATATCTGCATACCTGGAAAAGGTCATTTTGGATCTCCAGCACTTCCTTGGGCAGCTGAGCAATGCAGCAGAGTGCCACAGCCGGGACGCAGTGGATAATGGCCAGGTGAACCAACCTACCGAGAAGATAAAATAGAGGGAAAAAAGCAAAACAAAAATGAGCCACCAGTGCCATGAGTGGGAGTGGAGATCCTCCACTGCCATGTGGAGAAATAAACTCCTGCCTCTCCCAATCTCCTTTCCTTCCCACCAACTCAGACCTCCTTCAACTTGCCTTCTCCCTGAGAAAGCTCAGCAGCAGGGCAAGGCAGAAGCATAGCTCAAGGCTCTGCAGGGCAGTTCACTCTGTTCTTCACAGAAAATGGACCCTCCTGTCCCCACTAAGCACCACAGGGTCTTCCCTCAGACCCCACATGCAGGGCTTGGACCTGGCATTGCCTAAAGGCAGGCCCCGAACTGGTGCAAGTCTGAAAAGCCTGAGATGCATTTTGCAGAGTCCAAGGGCCAAGTTTGGTGGCTGGAGAGGTCTGGGCTCTGGCAGCTGCCTGGGGAATTCCAGTTCCCTGCTGCTGGCTACGCACTGCACTTCTGCTTTCCCTTCTACACAGGCAGGCAGCCAAAGCTGGGCAGGAGCCCAGCGCCAGTCCAAGATCACCTGCACAGCACTGTCCCCATGCCAGCCAATCTGCTGGCCTACACCGATTTCCTCTTCTCTCCCCCACATCCTTCCCTTTGGCACTGCCACGGCAGGGCTGGCATGCAGCCTGTTGGCACTGAGGAATACCAGAGATGGGGCCATCAGAGCTTGGTGGCCAGCAGGCAGTCCTGGTCCTCAGGACTGTGGTCCCCACAGCCATGGGGTGACCGGGCAGCCCATGGAGAGGTTTTATTTCCAGTCGGGTCTAATGCTGGCCCCATTACAGTACAGTCAGAACAGAAACAAGAGTGCAACAGAGGTAGAGCCAAGAGGGAATTTCCCATCTCTTCTGTGCTGATCTTCTGTGCTCCCAGGCCCCTCTGCTCAGAGGGACTGGTCCCCTACCATAGGGCAGCCCCAGCCATATTGAGCAGCAATGAGGAGCAGACAGCAGCTCCAGCTCCTCAACACATGGCAGAAGTGAGCTGAGCCTCCTGCCACCTCCTCATTACTTCACTGGGGCCCATGGGTAGCTTTTATCTCTGGCAGGGATCAGCTCCAAAATGAAGGCAGGGCTCTAAGCCGGTTTCTGCTACCCACGCTGCTTGGAAAAGGCAGGCAAAGCTGAAGTATGGAGAGTGAAAGCTGTGCCAGACCTGGCAAGACACCCTGCTCAGTGGACAACCCAGCTTTGGAATGCCACCTGTGATGTGGGGGATGGACGGTATCCCTCTGGAGTTAAGAAGGCAAGACCTGTCCCTAAAGCACTGCAGCAAAGCAGGGCTGGAGCTGCCTTCCCAACAGCTGCAGGGGGACAGGAGTGTGCCAAGAAGCCCAGAGGCCAGTCCCCCAAAATATCCTTTATCTCATCTCCTCTCAAGCACTGTCCAAGGGTCAAACCAACACAGGAGACCCTAGACACCTTCATCTGAGTCCCATTTTTCTTGATGGAACAAGGCTGGCTCCTCTTTGCCCTGTCACCAGGGGAGAAGCTTTGTTCCGGGGAAGCCCCGGCTCACACTGCGGCAGGGAATTCCCCGCTGGAAGGAGAGGCCACCCACATTTGCCTCCACTCTGTCATGGGGTGCCCCCTTGCCACCAGCACTCCCTGGGGCAGAGGAGGGGTCTGTAAGCCAGGGCTGAGAATCCCCCCAGGCAGGGTCTGTCTGCCCTGGGCAGATGATAGGGCAGAGACACAGCCAAGGGGCCGAGGCCAGGCTAGCCTGGAAAAGGGGCAGAGCTGGAGCAGCTGCAAAAAATACCTCTCTGCCCAGCAGGCTCTTGCTGGCCCCAGCCTCAGTATGATCTGGGCAGGGAGATTCCCTGCTGTGTTTTGCATCAGGCTCCTGGCCCCTGTGGTGGCACCTGCTCCAAGGTGTCCTTTGCCTGCTCGTAGGGGCAGCCCCTGTTTCTCCAAACCTGTTCCCAGGCACCATGTGCAGGAGGAGGTCACAGGATCTGCTTTTTTCAGGTACATCAGAGAGAAAAACTGCTCAGATGGGACTTTCCAAGGCAATTCAGCTTGAACTTTAAACCACTGCTGCTTTCACTTTCCAGAGCCACACTGGGCTCCCAGGGGAGAGAGCTGTGTCTGGGGTTGCACCTCACTGCAACTAGCCTACATACTCCCAGGAATCCCCCCAGACCCTCTGCCACTACCCACGCCATCATCACATGAGAACAAGTGGGACAGTAGTCTGGGGGAGGTGGAAACCCCAGGCAGACCTCTGCCATCACCATCACCTTGGTCCTCCTGGCTTGGATCAGTTTGCAGCTCAATGATACAGTGAAGCCACTTGGGGCTGGAATGATGCTGAGCATGGTTGGGCATCCATGCCATGGAGTTGATGGAGGCAACCCTCTCCACCCAGCCAAAGCTCAGGCTTTCAACTCAAAGCTGTGATGCACCTGCTTTGAAGGACTGCCTTCTCCTCCCTCACTGCCACTTTCTTCTCCACTTAGGTGCAGCTCCTACTGTACTTTCATTTCTGCATTTGTTCCCCTCTTTCTTTGTTGCCAGCCCTCAACTTCCAGAAATGGCTGCAGGAGCCGTGAGCTACTCGAGGGAATCACATCAAGGCCACAGGGTAGGATAAGTCCACCAGGAGCACATGTGCACAAAGGCACTTGGTGCCACAGGTGGTGATGCCAGCCAGGAATCAGGAATGTCTCCTGCTAAGCTGGGAAACCTCCTAGGCCCATGAGACCTAAAGCACAGGCATTGTGCCAGTCTTTGCTTTCTTCCAGCCAAGGCTACAAGCACACCTCTCTCTGCCATGGCAGCCATGCCATCCAGCTGCTGATGGGCTGCTGCATGTTGGCACACAGCACTCACAGCTGAGCCCCAGAGCCGGGGCGTGGTGGTAGAGAGATACCTCTCTTTGCCTGGCCATGGAGCCATGGACACGTGCCCGTGCCAGAACAAACCCTCCACCCCACCATGCTCAGGCCCATGCCCTTCCCTTGGCTGTCAGCATGCCACTCCTTGCCTTCCTCTGCTTGCCTGCTTCCTCCCTCCCCATGCTTCTGCCTGAAGAGCTGCTGCTTGCAGCCATGGGGACTTTTGGAAAGGGCAACAAGGAGTTTTGGAAAGGGCATGGCATGGAGCTGTGGGCAGGTGAAATGCAGCCAATCTAGGATTACTGCTGGGCTTGTTCTCAGCTTTTCCACTTGCTCACCAGCTCCATCCTGGCACAAGGGGACTTGTTAGTGCTTTGAATCACAAAGGTCCCACGGGCACAAGGCATCCCTGGCACAGCACCTATCATCAGAGAGGTAATGATCCTGAAGCAGATGGGTTAGGGCCATTGCTGGGGATGCTCCTGGGTTTGGGCACACAGTGCCCAAAGTGGTCCTAATTTAGGCACAGGACAGCATCCATTTTCACAGTGCTGCCCATCTCTCAGGCTTCTGAGTGACCTCAAGCACCTGGTAGGAAAAGTGTTCATACTTGAGGATGAAGGCAGGAGAAGGGGAAAAGGGTGACACTCAGTTTTGACACACAAGCAGAACTGATGAAGTCCCATCAGGTCATTCTCCAGGTACCCTCTTCCCTGCCCTCTAGAAAAGGGGCTGACAATGCAGATTGCCCTATCTGTGGAGCAAGACACCGTCCTCAAGGCACCTCACCCCAGAGGCACCCAGAACAAGGAATTCAGCATTCAGCAGAATTTGATTTGACAAATTTTTCTCCCTCTATAGACAATGCCCCTATCTGCAGGAACAGTTCATTCCTGGCTCCTTGTTTTGGCTGAGCAGAGCTGTAGGAAATCATGCAAACAATTAGCACCAGAGAAACTTGTTCAGGGAAGGAAATGGCCCCAGCAGCAATGGAGGGAGAGTGAGGGAGGAGGAAAACAGCAGGGGAATTCCACACTTACCCCGGTGTCCTGTTCCAGCTCTGTAACCTGCACTGCTAACCGCTTCCTCAGCCATCAGCATTAACCTCTGCCAGCAGGCTCAGCAAGCACAACTCCATTCTGCCCTGCAGTCCTCCACCAGCCCAGTCCAGCTCCCTTCCTCCCTGCATACCAATGTGATGCTGCCTGGCTACATAAAACTGTTCCAGCTGCCCTCTGGCAGCTCCAGAGGAGCAGTGGATCCCAGCTAGCTGTAGGCTCATCCCCCAGTCCTCTGCTCCTGCCCTGGATCTTCTGTTTTGCAGGTTTCTTCTCACCTTCTCTAGGCAAAGCCTTCTGATGTCCAGCCTGGGCAGCAGCTGCTTCCCAACTTGCTGCTCCTGGAGCTAAAGGGAGGGGTGGGAAGTGATTGGCAAGCAGGGGAGACAGCCTCCACCTTTCCTGTGGTGCTGTGCAGAAGGTCTGGTGTGAGTGCTGACAGATGAAGGTTGCTGGAGCCTGACTGGCAGGGTAATAACTGAAAGAGGTCTGTGGGCACCTCATTTTTCACTGAGGAGGGTAAGGTGGCTGAATGACACTGCCCCTGTTCACCCACATGCTGCATCCATGGCCTCATATCCTCTAGACTCTCTTACCACACATTAGAGCATTTTGCTCCATTTCTGAGCAGATGGTGGGTCCAGGATTGCAGAAACACTAAACATCAGACACATTTGAACTGCTCCTTGCAAAACAATGGGTCTGTCCCACATTAACCATCCCTGCAGGGATGGGCCAAGCCAGAAAGCAGGTCAGCCCATCCCAGGAGGGCCCAGTTGAGGGCTGAGAAGCAGATGAACAATGGCAATAAAAGCGGTAAACATCCCAAAACGTCCATTGGCTGTGGCAAGTCTGTTTCAAAGCAAATTACAGTTCTCGCTCATCAGAAGGCAAGTATGTTCTCTTACAGTTTCTGTACACACAAAGATATCTTGTGGTCAGAACAACCTCTTACAAGAGGACAGTGCCTGGATTTTGCCAGTGTCTGTAAAACACACCCTAGCAATTATTTACAGCCCCCCACGTCCTCATTCCCTCAGGGTTTTCTTTCAATGAGGCACCAGCTGTGGGTCTAGGATATCTCAGCCCTCTGCTTCAGCCCTGCATCTGCTTCCCATCTCCAGGGTGCTGAGAGCACCCCAGGCATCCCACTGAGAGGTGCCCAGTAACCACTCTCACAGCTTACACGCCACACTCACCTTTCCTACACAGTCACATCCGAGTCCTCTTTTAACCATACTGTATTAAAATAAAATAAATTAAATTAAACAAAACTTTGTTCATTTAGGTGAGCTCAACCCTTTCCCAGCAGTGGCCAAGCCTGCCTGCAGAATGCAAGGACCTAGATTCTGCCCAGGGAGGTTGTGGAGTCTCCATCTCTGGAGACACTTAAGACCCGCCTGGATCTGTTCCTGGGTGACTTGGTCTAGGTGATCCTGATCAGGCAGGGGGGTTGGACTAGATGATCTTCTAGGTCCCTTCCAACCCCTAATATCTGTCAATCTGTGACCTGAAGCCCTCCCCACGACTGATCTGTTACAGTCAGGCATCAGGCTTTTGCATCCCAGGACATGGAAATTTCCAGCCATTCTTTCCCTTCCTCTGTGTTGAAGTTCCCTGTGTCTCTCCCCAGCTCCAAGGCAAACCCATGGAAGCGGAAAGTCTGAACAAACTTCCTTCAGTCTAAGCTGAAGTCATCTGAACAGGGGAAAAAAAAAAATCTCTCCTTGACTGCACAATCTTGGAGGGCTGCCAGGACCTTCCCACCTCATTCCAAGGCTGTACATGACTGACCCTTGTGGCAGCCAGCAACTTCTGGGGCATCCTAAAGCAGCCTGTGCAGAGTTGCTTGTCCTTGCTTGGAGAGCCACCAAGCCCTCCGTTGCTCACCAAATGCCTGAGCTTGCAAAGCAGAAGAGCCAAGAGTCTGGGCACAGGAAGCTGGACACAGCAGGTTCTCTTCTCCCTCTGGCCAGCCCGACTTTAGAACTCATTTTCTTCTCTGCACCACGACAGCGATGTGCTCGGGAGCAACTTGGGATGGACTCGAACTCCCTTGGCACTCGGGCTTTCCAAAGCCCTGCTGCAAAAACCAAAATCATCCCTGCTTCCCATTAATTATGGCCATCCCACTGCTGCCAGCCAGCAACAGTCCAGCCCAGCTGAGCAGGGGGGTCTTCCAGCCCAACCAGCAAGCAGGTGTATTCTCTGTATCAGACTTCTTTAATCCTTCTCCTAAAACTGTGTAACTGCCTCTCCAGTACTCTGCTTCTTTTTTTTTTGTTTGGTTGGTTTTTTTCTTTCACTGTGGTTTCTCTTTGCTATCACACACAGAACATTCCCCCAGGCAAGCATGAAGGGATCCAGACATATGGGGGTTCAGCAACATCCCTGTTCAGCAGGACAAGTGCCGAGCAAGCAGCCACACCACAGCAGGCAGCCTAAATAGGGACAACCTCTATTTCCCTGCACAGGGAAGATCTCTAGCACAGGGCTACACGAGATGGGAGGTTAGGACTGGCACATACCAGTGATCAACTGTTAGAAGTGGCTCTTGGCCCTGCTAGATGAGCCTTCATGCTTAATGCCTACCCCATGCAGGCAAGGGCTCAGTGGGGAAGACCCTTCACTACCATAATGCTGAGGAGAGCTCAGAACATCAGCTCCTGAGGGGCCCCAATTTTACTCGATTAACTGTGGGCATCTCAGCCCACAAGTCACTGGCACGTGATTTCTTATCAGCAGATGGGGCAGCACTTGTCTCTGGTAGAAGGAGGAAGTCAGGCTTTCTCCACTCCCTCCCCAAAATACGCACCCAACCAAAACCTCTCAGTCCCATTTTCCATCTGAAGGAGGCTGAGATCTCTTTCCCGATTGTGCTGGGGTCTCCTGGCCTTCACCTCAACAGAGGAGCTTCTCTGCTTTGCATACAGAGCCCTGTGCAGAAGACAGCCCACCCTTCTGAAGAGGTGCAGCTTCCACCCAGCCTTTTGCATCACCACATGGCCAGAGGGCCCAGGGCAAGACTGCATGCATTCTACCCAGCTGCCCGAGGGGCCCAGCATCGTGGCATCAGGTGTAGCCTGTGTAGCCCAAGGACCAGCATGGGCAGAAAGTTCTTTAAGTTTAAGACAATCTATAGTCCTAGAGAGGAAGCTCTGCCTAATTTCCCACACTGATGAAACAACCCTGGCAAAAGCTGCTGTAAGCCCAAGTGAATGAGGAGGTTTTCCTTTGTGCTGGAACGTGACAGGTGATTCCATCACACCCTGTTCCACCACGAAGGAGCTGGTACCACACCCACCCCTTTCCCAGGCCACTGGTTTCATGCATCTGCCTGGCAAGGCCAGGAAGGAAGTGGTTTCCTCAGTGAATCCTAACAAAGCTTGAGTATGTCCAGAGATAGGGGCATAGAGATAAAGCTGCCTGCAGCCTGCTCAGAGCTAACCATGCCTGCTGCTGGAAAGCCCCTCTCTTCCCTTCCATGCAGAGCAGTCCCATCTGGACTTAATTCAGCAGAAAAGGAGATGGCTTACAAGGAAGATGCAGATGCTTGGAGAAGACCACTGGCTTCACAATGAAAAGACAGATTCTTGGAGGAGGTTGCTTGGGCTTGAGTGCAAAGGGTTTACTCTCTACCCAGCTGTGGAATAAGCAGGATATATATCACTGCTCTAAGTGCACCCACCATCTTCCTCCTGTTGCACTGTCCCTCCTCTTTGATGTCTCCTGACATGCCAGATCTGTCACTCTCTCAGGTATTGATGTGCCAGTGCTCAATTGTTAAGTGTGGCACTGGGGAGGTGTTGGAGGGGCGATGCTTGGACAAATGATTCTTGGAAGACAGCACCCACGCATTCCACTGGCCATCACACCCACATCTCCCCATCTGGCCAATTTCCTTCTTGCAGAAGTAGGACTTCTAATTTTGAGTGCAGGAAGAGTCAGTTTTAGCCCCATTGCTTCACCCTGTCTGGGTTAATGCTCCTCTCCTGCGGAGGTGGTAGGAAGGTATCCAGAGGATCTTTCTGATGCTCCAACCACCCAAGCATACGCTTCTCACCTCTGCCTCCACCTACCATACCTCCCTACAAGCACCAGGCTGACAAGCACAGCCCCTTCGCAGGCACACCTTGAAGTGGAAGGAGTGGGTGAACTTGGGGAGCTATGGACAGCCAAAACTTTGTCAGATGGAGGAACAAGACTTTTGCCAGCTCTCTTTGTGCAAGTCTGGTGTTCCTCTCAGCTTGGTACCAGCCAGGGCATCTGAAGAAACAGGAATTAATCGGCCAAAACCCCTGAACATTTTGCATTTTCAGAATTACAATTACAGGAAAGTATTGTTGCCCAAGTCTTCTGAAATATAATGATAGTATGATTTTAATTCTCAGCCTGGAGCTGTTTTGTGGCAAACATTCAAACAAGGCACACAAGGAAATGTGCTGCTGATGGAGATGAAAAGAAGCTGATGGGTTTGTCTGGCTAGATGAAAGGAATGCAGCCTGTGGCCATCTGATCTCTTTTTTTTCTGGGGACCTTCTGTCACTGGATGAGCAATTGCTCCATAGACTTTAATCTGACTATCAGCCCCAGCTTGTTTTTGCATACAAAACTGGTGTCAGTTCAATGAGGTGCTGTGTGCTCACACTTCCCATTTGCATCGACCCAGCGGTGGATATTCAGCATTTCTAAATATAAATGCCGCCTACCTCTGCCGCAGGGTCAGGAGGAGGGACAGGAATAGCAGAGGCAGAAATCCAGAGTCTTGCCACTCTAACCACAAGAATAGGGTTTTTTTTTTTTACCCAGTGCTGGGAGCAGATCCCAGTAAAACCAGCTCCTATGCAGACATGGCCAGTCCAGGAACTCTACTAGCTGCACCACTAGCAGGCTTGTCGCTCCCTCCCTTGGTCTTTACAGATTTCCTGTTCTGAACTGCACTGCGAGTAAGAGAAAACAGAAGAGAACTGCAACTGTTTGGAGAGCAGCCCAGGAGCCTCTCCTGCCTACAGTAACCAAGGTACCACCGATTAATGTTTCTCTAGTTAATGAGATGCTTGCGTGAGGTCTCTTCAAGCAATCTGACAAAGGGCTCAGACACAGTCTCAAGCAGCAAAAGTATCTCAAAGCTGCTGCAGCTACTGGGCTCACTATAGAGCAGCAAGTGTGGAGCTCTGGACACACTGTGATGGACTAGCAAACAGCTTTACTTAAAAGAACCCTGTATCTCTCCAAGAGCACCTTGGCTCTAGCATTACAGCTGGGAAAGGTGGTGAAGTTCCTCCAGGCCAAGGAGCCCCAGGGACAGCCTGTAGATAGGACAGAACTAGAAAGCACTATTCAGGTGCTGTCTGAGGAGTGTAAGAGGCTGGGTTTAGTCTAACCTTACTTGCCACAAGACTGCCTGCCAATCTTTGGAGTAGATCCCACACTGAGCATTAATGAACTAATTAGCAGTTGCACAGGCTCCTTCCTAACCAGGAAGTAAACACTCAGGCTGGCTCACAGCTCATCTCGGCCTCAGAACCAGATGTGTTCTGGTGGGCAAGGACTGAGTCTCCTTGCTGTTCCTGCTATTTGCTTGCTTGTGTCAGTGCCTCTTAGTTTCTCTTCCTCTTGCACCATTACTCAGTACAAAACTCCAGCCTGGGCTTGGGGCAAAGCTTTACACTTCTCAGCTGTGAGCACGCTTCACTCATGCTCTGTGTTGCACTCAGTATGAAAACCTTCCATCGAGGGAATGTACAACAAGCAAGAGTCATAATAAGCGGAAGGCGGTTACCAGAAAACAAATCAAATAACTCTAGTGTGATGCCTCTGTCCTTGAGAGGGCACTACAGATGTGGAAAGCCCCCCCTCATTAAGAGAAACACTCATCTCCATCACAGAGGCTCAGGAGGACAGCCATGCAGCAGGGTGCACATCAGGCTGCTGAAAGCTGGGGCTGTGTTGGCGGGTTGGCAAAGCAAGGTCATTTCCACCTGAGAACAAATAGTTCTTGAGTTACTTGGTTGTGCAGCATCCGTGGCGCTAACACAGCCATCTCAAGGTTGTATTGCCAATCTGGTTCTGGATCTTACTTACTTGCCATCTCATGCAGGCAAGCCTTCCCCATCAGGGAGGAAATGTTGCATTCTCTGGGGAAGAGACAGAGAGGGAGCTTGATTTGCCACCCCCCCAGCCCAGTTGCAAGCAGCCTGATAGCAAGTGGAAGATGGCTTCCTACAGCAGGTCCGTTCTGTGCCACGTTGCTTGGGGTGCCTCTCCCTGCTGACTCTGCTGGACCTGGCTCGAATGCCTCACTGGTCACCCACCCAAACCCACGCCAGGCTGCCAAGCATCCATGTGCCACAGAAGGCTGGAGGCTCTCGGGACAGAAGCTCGAGAAGTCCTTCACAGCCTGTCTGAACCGGTGGTGCTCTTGAGGAGAGGGGGCTGGGGACCACTGCAGATAAAGCTCGCCTTATCTGTAGGCTCCGGCTCCTCGCCGGCGGCCGCAGGGGGGGGCCAAGCCCGA